>JAFBJS010054695.1:0-19539 GCA_016785265.1 Paraplagusia blochii | reverse complement strand
CCTTTTTTGTTGTTAAATGGACAAGAAATTAAAGAAAGAGTGGTCTAATATTTTTTTTCCATGACTGTGTATATATATATATATATTTATATGTATATGTATGTATGTATATATGTATGTGTATATATATATGTATATGTATGTATGTATATATATATATATACATATATATATATATATACACACACACACTGTATATCTTCATTTTTGGCCTGATTTTGGCAAGTTTTGATCCTGATTGGTTTGGAAGGAATAAAGGAAACTGATAAAGATGGATGGATGGATTCATCCATCCATGGGTAGAGCACTTTATTGAACTCTATAAAATCATACATACAGTAAATGACTCTCTGATAAAACACAAACTCCTGGTTTTGACTGATGCCTCGGCTGCAGTGATGTGATCAAATGTGACTATTGCCTATGACCCTAAAGAACATAGGATGGATACAGACAGAATCAGGTTTAGGTTTCTAGAGGGGCAGGGGGTTAACCAGCATTAACAATAGAAATGAACAGAAATAACAGGTATTAAGATTGGAGAGAGGAGATTATGTTTAAGAGGTTTGCTGTTTTCTTTTTTTTTTTTCTTTTTTTTTGGAGCAACGGCCATGTATTAGAGAGACAATTCTCTTTGATTGTGCACGGCTGGACATCATTGATGGAGTGTGTGTGTGTGTCTGTGTGTGTGTGTGATTGTTGCAATTCAATGAGCGGCAGCTATGATTGTACCAAAGCTCCTCATGTGCTGGGAATTAGCACAGACTGATTGAATTACATGTGTGGTGGAAACACAAATGCCAGCTAACCACAGTCTGAAGAGCACTATATCTGTGCCTGTGTCTTAGATAAAGACACAGCCACCTAGCAACAGACAGCAGCCAGTCAATCTGTTTCTTTTTTGTTGTCACTTTCTTCTGGGCATGAGACTTTCTGTCCATTGCACCACTTGTTCTATCATCAGCGTGGCTTTTGTACACAACTGTTTCCAGTTCAGTGTCCTCTGGGGCTCCAGTTCGTCTTTGGCACCAATTTAAGATCTTTGTTGTGAGTGCTAGTCACATGAGACAATGCAGTGATTGATGTCCTCTTGCAAAATTTTACTTTATCATTGTCAGCTGTATTAATTAGAACCATTAAGACTTTGTATCCTAAACAAACATCATGCAGAGCGTATATCATCCACTCTTTAGGCAGACGGCCAATAAGAACAAAAAGACTTTTAGAAATCCAGTGTTCTGTGTATCGTGGTTCCTCTTTGGTCCCTCAGTGCATTCCATTTTTAATTACAATCTTGCAATTGTTTCGCTATATTGCACGATACTAAGGATGCAAAGTGTTCCCCTATCTTTGTGATTAGAAAACACTTTCTGACGTAGGAAATAAGACAGTAATAATAATCTAGAGGTGCTCTGATCATAGCACCGTCCAGACCTACGTAACTCCCAGTGTCTTCACCACCCACAGGAAGGCTGACAGTGTGGGACAGTATGATTTGGGTGACAGTGGTGGAGACTGCTACCCCTGAGACCTGGTAAAAGATGAAGAAAAAGGAATAAGTAGACATTGAACACAACATTGACACATGATTTAGTCTTTATTGTAATTATGCAAGGTGTCTCACAAGAAGCGCATGTCTGACCGGCAAATAAACAATAAAACACACAAAACAACACTACATCAAGTAGGTAATTCACATAGTTAGTATACTGTAGTGATTTTTTTATTCTCTCCTTGGTCAGAGCCTATGCTAATGTTCAGGAGGAGCAGATTACTGGACCTGTGCTCACCTCCGTACAAGCTGCTGTTTGCAGAAACTGTTTGTTTTCTGAAATTACTGTTGCCTTAGTTGCAATCCTCTTGGTATATAGAGGAAAAAAATATGTGTAAATGTGGCAGTTGGTAACCTAGGTTAAGGAAACAGACTTGGGTCCCCAGGGCCCCTGGTTCGAATCCCCCTACTGCCAAGTTACTGCTGAGGTGCCCTGGCCGCTGGCCGTCCCTTGCTCACTATGGTGATGGGTTAAATGCAGAGGCATAATTTCCTGATTTCCTAATAATAATAATAAAAAAAACGTATCACATACATTTCCTTTCTCTAACTCTCTGCTGCCATATCTACAAACGCCTACTAAATGTCTGGTTAACTTATTGCCGTCAGAGAAGAGTGAGGAGGTGCAGAACTCAAACTACTCAAACTCTATTTTAATGCATATTAGATCTAATTAAACAACTTGGCTTTGTTAGATGATTTGCCTCTGCAGTGTTTTATGCAGTCTGTTGGTGAGAGGGAAGCACAGAGAGGGACAGGAAAAGACTGGACACGCTGGCGCTCAAGTGTCTGAAGGACCTCGCACAGGAAGTGTGTGAGAGGAGGATTTTGGCTGAAATGTATTCATCACGGACAACTCCTCTCACTCTGTGCGTGACACTTTATCAGCCTTGATCAACCCTAACCCACAGCAGGCTGCTGCATCCTTGGTGTAGGATGCAAATGCCCCTCACAGTCATCAATTCCCAACGCCGACGTAAAAAGTTCTTGTCTCTCTCCTTCTCTTCACGCCCTCCAGTCTTTTTGTCACATTTCTCTCACCTATCTCACACCTTCTCTGAAGGAGCCATCATCATGCCTGTCAAATAAGTGTGATATCTGAACATCACATGCAGCTGTCATGAATATTGCGGCCTAGTAGTTAAATAACAGGACTGGGCTCTGGAGGGTTCCAGGTTCAAATCCACAAACTGCCAAGTTACCACTGGGGTCCGCTGAGCATGGCATTATTCCCACGCACTGCTCCCCAAGTGCTCAAAGCTGCCCACTGGGTTAAGTGCACGTTTCATTGTGTGCAGAGGTGGAAATAACACTGTCACAGTGACAAGGAGTTTTCTTTTCTTTCCTTCCCTGTGTTATTATTGATATAAAGATAAATACATTGCTTCATAATCTCCTTAAAATATATCTATTTTATATAACATATATACATATATTATTCTACATAACTTGTTGTACGTATTTCTTATTATTTACTCTTATTCAGAGCATGCATGTGTGAATGGTTGGTGTTAAATTATAAATTCAAAACTGGATTAAAAAATAAATCTTAGTGTTAATTTATTCTGTGAACCAAAGCTGTTATTTTCACTCCACTCATTTTTCACTATAAGTCATCAAACTGTCGCCTGTCGATATGAGTCTGTAAGCAATGCTCAGAGGCGACGAACGGTGGATGGTGGATGGTGGACGGTGCCCCCATTTCTCATTTCCTCTCCTCTTGACCACCAGTTGTGCACATGAATTATGACGGAGCACAGTGAAATGCTAAAGCTCATAAAAAAGACTCAACCAGTAATCCTTTTCATCCACAACCTGGTGTTATGGGATTACTCCAACCTGTGGCTCTGCTAAGCCATGCCTTGCTCTTTGGCTTCTTGATCTTTCCAGCTACGCATTGGAAGCTCTGCGTCGAACTTTACTGGTATTTCAGTCTCTAAAATAATGTAATAAACCTTGAGGCGGGTTAAATTATGTCATTATTTTAATTTGACCTTAAAATTGAACATCATTACCTTTCGGTTCTCATTTGTGGATCAACAAGAAGCGTGAGTAGGAAGGAAATTACATATTTCTCATCCGCCTGTCACAAATTGCGGGTTGAGCTGCTGCAATGACAACAGCACTTTGATTTCTTGTTGCAGCTAAGAGGTTGTTCTATTTTTAGACTGTTGGCAGCATGCTATTTAACTTGTTTTCTCATCTGGTCAGAACTTTGTGTGCAAAGCGCAACCGTGTTCCGGGTTCATCACAGCTCAGTTCAGTCGGTCGACTCTGGGTATAGCCTGAGTTCCCTCCCATGGATTACTTTACTTGCCTCACTTCATTCTAACTTTAGTGCAGTGTTCTGGGAAGTAGGCAGTGTGAGTTATGCAGAACATAATTTTGATTGACGTGTATTCTTAAACTGAATATATAAACTGTCAAAACACCTGACGCTTTCTTCACTGGTTAACACAAACCAAGATAAAACAAAGAATATAATCAGAATCAAGCTGAGATTGTTTAGACCAGTGGTCCCCAACCACTGGGCCGGGGACCGTTACCGGTCCGTGGGTGAATTGGTGCCGGGCCGCAGTGAAATAATGTTTCCACTTGATCCATACCCATATCAACAAAAGAACTGACCAATAGAATGGCTAGGATTCCATCATCAATAATGCAACTATATTTGATTAGGAAATATTTTCTCAGTGAAGACAACAACAATAAACTCAAAATGACACAGAGTCATTAATACAAGATGTTAACTTTTTATACTGGTCTGGTAGCAGAAAATTATAGGCTGTGTGCACTTGAGAAATCCTTGTTGTGCCCATGCACAGTTAATTTTGGGTAGAAAGACTTGAAAATGTTATATAATATTTCAGAACACTGGAGGTTCAATGTTATTAAGGTGTATTTATCTGCCACAACTTAACAACAGGTCTGTGAAAATAGTACGAGACATTTAACTGGCCCGTGGCCCTAAAATGTAGGGAAACACTGGTTTAGACGGCAAGGACAACAATCAGCTTTTTGAAACGTCTAAATGAGATACTTGGGTGAATATAAATGTTCCAAATGTTTCAAAGAGAAATTGAGAATATTTATCTGTAGTCAAAAAACCCATTTTCTCTTCATAACCCTTTGCTTAAATCTAATAATTTCTGCAATATAGTACAGCGTTTCCATCTGAAAACTCAATCTCTGTAGAAGATGAGATGACTGCCACTGTTTAAATCATATCTAGTGTCCCAGAATGTAATGACTCACACTGGTATCTGTATATTGCAGGCCTTACATCTCTTACAGAGTGAAACACAAACCAACACTGTGTAAAGACATTTTTCTTTTTCCAAACAAGATAACTACTTGTGGATGAAGGTTCTCAGTCATTCAGGTCATGTTCCAGGCTAAAGGAGTTAATAAGGCTAAAACCAGTATCCCACGCAATTTTCACTTCTTTGTTTCATGCTTATGCATTTATGCTGCAGTCCAACCACAGCAGAGGGAAGACTCCCTGAAAAAACATATAATAAATGACCAGCTTCAAAGTTGCTGCTACCAGCGTGTGGAATTTAGTGGATGATGGAATGCGAGGCTGTAGTTTTTCCTCTTCCCCTGGTGTCGCTGGTACAGTCACAGACCTAACCGTCTCAGTTGTCTTGTTACTTGGTGCTATGAGCAGTGGCTGGAGTTAAATTTTCATTTTGTCTCCTGTTGCTGCACTTGATAAACCGGTCGTATTCTCAGACGCCACACATGGAGTGGGTTTATTATCTGCACCTCACGCAACCACTCTTGACTTCAAAATCAGGTGACTGGTCCCTGAGCTGTGTTCCTAAAAAGCTGAGTTCCGAAAAAAAGGATGGAGTCGATCGTCACGTTCTCTTTTGTTTCTCATAATCTCAGTTGGCTTTGGGTTTAACGAAAATCTGCTGGTATCTCGATGAACAAATTCTATTCACAGAGCGTATCTTCAAAAAACGCAACCGAGGTGACCTCAGTTGAATTCCAGGCAAAGGGACGTATATTCGTTCTGTACCAGCCATTAATAATTGAATTGACCTGAAAACCTCTGAAATTTCGATAATGGTCTCCTTCCCAGGGCCAACCAGCATCCATCCCTAGTCTAGACTTTATGGTGCGGTGCACATATGTTAACATGTGGTAGTCCTTTCCAGATGCTGCAGTTTTCTGTCCTTGTAGACCCAGCTTCATTTGCCTCCCACTGCTGAAATAGGAGACCACAGGGGAAGTATTCTAGCATGTCCTACTTGGCATTTCCTGGTCAGGGTCTGGGCAGATTCTTTCACTCCTCTTTAGCCTTTACTGTCATACATCCACCACTGAGTTCACAGCTCTTGTGTGGTAGGGCCGGAGCAACACCACACTGAGGGTTTTGAACTCTTCTCTTCTCTTCTCTTCTCTTAGGATGGAATGCTGGGCATGTATTTTTTTGTTGTGCACTCTGTCTAACAGAATCAAGATGTCAAGAGAAGAAAATATTTTGGCTTTCTTTCTACATCATCTTGTAAATATTTAACCGACACGTATTTTTCCCAATTGGCAGTTATTAATTACTTCTACAGGATTGCTTTGTGTGAACGGTCTCTGTTGTTTTGTGTTTGAGGAAATAATGGCGCAATGTTTCCTTATCGCTGGATTCTACTTCAACTTCAACTTTTATTTGTTTACAGTGCCAGATCATAACAACTGTTATCTCAAGGCACTTTACAAACAAGCCTGCATAAAAACAACAATAAGAAAAAATATATAGAGATAGCCCCTGCCCTTATAGACCCTCACACCAGCTGAGGAACAACTCCCAAAAACCCAGACAAGGAAAAAAAGAAAGAAACCTCAGGGTGATAGACAGTGGAGGGGATCCTCACCCAGGACGGACAGGTGGGCTAACTAAACAGTAGCAAGTAAAACATAAATTTCTTTTAAGTCTACAAATAAAAGAAGGGCACTATAAAGTCCATTAATGGTCCAATCAAGTTCATATGCTCCATAAGGTGAAGTCCAGGGTCCAGATCAGACAGTAGGGTGCTAAGGGAGTTGGGCCAAAGATATGCAGGACAAGTCTTGTGTGGGCAATGGGATTCTAGGGAAAGAATAGAGACTCTGGGGACACGAGGTCCCTGGCAAGAGTTAAGACTACCACAAATAATAGATTCCTTATTCAAATTTTCAATAGAAAAAATAAGGAGAATAAGGAATAGAAGGGTGAAAGAGATAGAGGGCAACAATGGGGCCCACATGGGGTCGACGGCTGGACCCTTATGGGCGCAGATACTTTAAACTTTAAATTGAATTCTAAAATGAACCGCGAACCAATGAAGAGAGGCGAGGACCGGGGAGATATGATCTCTCTACCTAGTTTTAGTTAGAGCACAAGCTGCTGTGTTCTGGATAAGCTGCAGAATTCTCAGAGAACCGGCTGAGAATTCGGCTAATAAAGAATTGCAATAGTCCCCTAGAAGTAACAAAGGCATGGACCAACTTCTCAGCTGCATCTAAGGGAAGTATCTGCCTCATTTTGCTAATGTTACGAAGATGAAAGTAGGCACTCTTAGAGATATGTTTAATGTGTGATTTAAAAGAAAGCTCCTGGTCATAAATAACAGCTAGGTTTTTAACAGAGGTGTTGGAGGCAGTGGTTAAACTATTAGTTTTGGACCTAGGACCAACAACTCAGTCTTATCTGAATTTTACATGACATCACCCAGAGTGTGCATATAAAAGGTGAACAAGATTGAAAATCTGTTCACCAATCAAGATTGGACCTAGCACTGATCCTTGCGGGACACCAAGGCTGACTCTGGTTCGTGGGGAGTATTATTAATCTAAACAAACTGATATTGGTCAGTTCAGTACGACTGAAACCCTAAGCCAGTGCCACTGATTCCAAGCAAGTTCTCCAGCCTCCTCAATAAAATCTGGTCAACCGTATGGAACGCTGCACTAAGATCTAACAATACTAGCACCGAGACAGAACCCTGGTCTGAAGCCATCAAAAGGTCATTAGTGACTTATTAAAAGGTCATTAGAGAGGGTCATGAGACCAGTGCTATGATTAACCCTTAAGCCTCTCCTGGATCTCCTCTCCTCTCTTGGATTTTGGAGATAAAAATTTCCAAAACAATTTCCCATGTGGATCAATAAAGTCTGTCTAAGTCTAAAAACCAAATTGGAGATAGGTCTATAATTAGCTAGGACCTCTGTGTTCAGGGAGGGTTTCTTAAGGAGTGGTTTAATGACGGCAACTTTGAAATTTAGGGGAACATAGCCAATTGTGAGAGATAGATTAATTATATCTAATATAAGGGGGACACCTCCTTAAGGAGCCTAGTGGGAATAGGATCCAAAATAAAGGTAGAACCTTTAGCTGAGGAGATCATGGCAGTGAGCTGATATAAGTCTATGGGGTGAAATGTAGTTAGGTAAATGTCTGGTTTATCAGCTATCTCCTGCACCACGACATCTAAATGCAGATTAGCTGCAGTTGATGTCATGAGGCCATTTAACGTTTCCCATATAGTTACAATTTTATCATTAAGGGCTCTTAGGGGAGTTGGGCCAAAGATATGCAACCAGACGTGTTAGCCTAACATCGAGCTCACTGGATATTATGTGGGTCCTGACAGTGCTATGCTCAGACCACCTCATTAACAACTTTGCAGCTGGTGGACTTGAACCTAGGCCACCAGATAAAAAGGTTGGAGTCTTACTGACTTGGGCTGAACACTTTTGTATGTAGTAGTAAACTCAATATTTCTCAACCGTGAGTCATGTCGTGGTCCTCCTAGGAATAAATTAAGAGGTAATTGAGGAAAGCTAATGGCTGTGGCAGAGGATTTCTACAAAGTCTTAATGCGATTGTACAAGTCTTATAGCTTCACATTTAGCCAAAGCCACAGTGGGAGAGTTTATCAGTCCATCAGTGTCGAGACCACATTTGTGCAAACCCTAACTTAAAGATTACGGCCTTGGTGGACGTCAGTATTCTACCTACGAATAAAGACTTTTCGAGGAAACCTCCTGTGACCTGAGATATAAATGTTTATTTCAATGCATCCCTTGTGCAGGAGGCTGAGTGGTTTATGACGTGACACGAGTTTTAATTTCCTGTTTTAAGTGTGTCTTACAAACAGGGGTTGGTGCTGAATATATTCTTTAGCACTGTGCTGGGAGTAGGCGTCTCTCAATTAATTCAATTTGCACAGGCTCGGCATAGAGACGCTTATTTCTTGGTAAGGTTCTGACGACGTGAGTGCGTTATAGGTTATGTTCAAAACTTCTGTAGAGTCGGGAAAGAAAAACATTTCACTGAAAACCACTCACTCTGAACATGAGCAGAATTTAATGGTGCTATTTTGTCCGTTATCACCTGCTTATTTCATCCTAAATACTGTACACATCCTTGAAATGTCTCAGTTTTACATCAGGAATGCTAAATAATTTAGTTTATAGCCAAATAAAACCAACTTTTTTCTTGAAGTGGTTCAAAAAATTAAAATGAAAACAGGAACCCTTGACATTGTTCTTGAAACAGAAAAAAAACCCAGAAAAATTATAATTTCTTGGGGGTTTAGAACAGAAACCCTTATGTAATTGTTAACAGGTTAATACTAGTTCTGCCTTAGATTGGTTCCAGTCGTACCTTACAAACCGATATCAATTTGTTAAGGTTAATAATGAGTCCCCCTGCTTGAAGTGGTTCAAAAAATTAAAATGAAAACAGGAACCCTTGACATTGTTCTTGAAACAGAAAAAAACCCCAGAAAAATTATAATTTCTTGGGGGTTTAGAACAGAAACCCTTATGTAATTGTTAACAGGTTAATACTAGTTCTGCCTTAGATTGGTTCCAGTCGTACCTTACAAACCGATATCAATTTGTTAAGGTTAATAATGAGTCCCCCTGCATTAGAGTCAGCCATGGGGTTCCACAGTTATCTGTGCCAGGTACGATCTAGTTCACCCTATATGTAATGTCATCAGGAAACACTGTAGATTTCCATTGTCATGCTGATGACAATAATTATCAATTAAGGCTAATGAACAAGACCATCTACAGCAGCTTAATTCCTGCATTAATGACATTAAGTAACTTTTTAATGTTAACAAGATTTTGTTTCAAATCTTATAAGGGACTCTATGTCTGACATAAAAGCATCAGAAAAAAACCTAAAAGCTGCCTCTAGCTTTTCAGTAAAAAACCTAGGTGTTATTTTTGACCAGGATCTGATATTCCATCCTCATTTATAACATACTTCTAAGACTGCCTACTTTCATCTTCGTAATATTAAAAAAGTGAGGCAGATACTTAGATGCAGCTGAGAAGTTGGTCCATGTCTTTTTTACTTCAAGGCTGGACTATTGCAAGTCATTTTTAGCTGAAATTGTCCGTTTTTCAGAGAATTCTGAAGCTTTTACAGAACGCAGCAGCTCGTGTTGTGACTAAAACTAAACAGAGAGATCATATCTCCTCGGTCCTCGCCTTTCTTCATTGGCTCCCAGTACATTTCAGAATTTAGTTTAAACCCTCCTGCTAACTTATCTTTCTGGTCTAACCCTCTCTATACAGTGGAATTGATAAAACCCTAGCAACACACCAGAACACATTGCTCTTTAGGTGCAGGTTGTAGTTGTGGTTCCATGAATTTCTAAGTCTAGACTTGGCGCCAAAGCCTTCTGCTACCAAGGACCTGCTATGGAACCACCTGCCAGCTCCGGTCTGGAGGTAGACACAGTCTCTCTTTTCAAGTGTACACCTATGACCTTCCCTTTTGACATTGCCTATGGTGCCCTACAGGGCCGGATGTAGGTCCTCCTGTGATGCCTGTGGCTGGACCTTGGGTCGTAGACATGGTCCTAGATACTATGGTTCGAGAATTCTTGAGGTCCTGTGGTACATTGTGACTGTTCTTGCTGTCTTCGATCTCTTTCCTCCTTCCTCCTTTCCTCTATTCCTTATTTCCCTTATTACTAACACGTTCGGCGGGGGACACCCATGTACCCCCTAGAATCCAATGGCCGTCAACTGGACTCAGGACCTAGCCTCCAAATCATGGCCCAACTCCCCTAGAACCGTATAGTTTGTGTTTTTGACCCAGGACTACGCCTTTGGAGCTGAAATTTACTTAGATTAGCTCTGAAAGAACTTTAAAGTGCCTTTTTTTCCACCTGTGTAGATAAATTGAATTTGTTTTTCTACTTGCTTTTGAATTTTGAGAAATGAATGTGAAAGGCTAATTGCATTACAAGAAGCAGGTTTCTTTCAGTTAGATGTAGAAAGTTGGTTTTCATCTGTATGAAAGTCAACCTCACTGCAGTCTCACTGATAATGTTCTGTGGTGACAATTTGGGATTCCTGGAAGAGCCCTTCCTGGGTCAGCGACACACATGGAGCAGATGAAAACCTGTTTTAGGTCATCACGGTGGTCAGGGAGAAATCACAGTGACACCCAATGAATCTTGCTGAAGGGCTTAAAGGGCCCCAAATTGTGCCTACCTGCGTCATTTCCCGAGTCCGGCCTCCTCTAAAGCCTCCATTTGATCAGGCGCACTATAATTACTGTCTCCAGTAGAATTACCCCTCTTTAAAGACACTGAGGGGGCTCGCTAATTTGAACCTCTTTTGTTCCCAGGCAGGTCTGATCCGAACTGATATTGGGGAATTCTTCATCGAGCCACTAGAGAAGGGTCAGCAGGACGTGGAAGTGAAGGGGCGTGTCCATGTGGTGTACCGCAGGTCAGCCATCAAGAGGGACACGGGCCAGCAGAGGGAGGACCTCCACAATGAAGGTAGGCGCGAGGCGGATTGTGACGTCAGTGGAAACAGAAAGCACTGCGTGTGTTTTTTTGAGTGGGCATTGGCCGCGTGTTAGTGCATATGTTGAAGTTTATTTCTTCTCTTTTACAATTTATGTGTATAATTACCCGCAGAGGTTTAAATCTCAGCGGCGGAGCAGACACGTGCAATTCTAAAAATATTCTCCGCCGCCGCAAAGCACAGGAGAAAAAAATGCTCTTTATTTTTTCAACCTTACTGCTGACATTATCTACCTGCTGTGGATCAGTACTAATCTTTTTTCTCATTTTTGGTTATTTGCGAGTTAATTTAATAAATCAACATTAGATAAGCTTTTATTTAATCATTTATATTAAAAAACAGCTATTTTTTCACAATTTTAAGTGTGTGCCAGGGGATAATTCATGTTATCAATCATTTAGGAATGCTAGTCTGCAGACTCGCCTCCTTTATGAATTCCTTTTCCATTTCTCGCTTCTTCGCTGTTACAATAGCTCCACTTTCTAGTGAATGGCTTTTCAGTTCATTTGATTTTGCAGTAATTTAAAACTAATGAATTGTCCTGCTCTTGTTAATCAGGCTACCATTTCACATTTTGTTAAAACCCATTCTTCTACGTTCTTTTGCAAAGTACTGCAGCTTCCCCATATGGGAAGTGCACACAGTTGTGAAAGGGCTCTGTGTAAACTCGCCACTTTTCATGACTGCTTTTCTTCAAGACTATTCCTGTGCCGCTCTGAGAAAATGTGCTCGCTTATGTGAGAAATATTTGCCGATGGTTTCGGTGTCTTTCTTGAAGTTGTCTTATTATATTGTTACATTGATTTAAAAAAGGAAAATCTACATTTGTTCTCTGGCACTGGGTCATCTGGCTGAATAATAGTAGTTTGGACCAGTTTTTTTTTAACTTGAACCTGAAATTTAACATTGTGTCTCTTCCACTTTCCGTCCAAGATTCAGCCGACTTATTGAATCAAGGTCTGAGGGTGAGCCAGAGGGACAAAATAATAAGCAGTCTCCTTTTCAGGAAACAGTGACTTGTAAAAAAAACATATTGTCAGTCTGATAAAAATATCTACAAAATATGGTATTTAAAAAAAAAGGCAGACAAAGGAGCAGCATGGAAATTGATATTGAAGATAATGAGACAAAAAGTACCATTAAAAAGAAAGATCCATAGTTACAGCAGGTTTACATGTTAGTATGTTAGCAGGCGCTATCACTGACTGAAAGGCATTGTTTGATCTGGAAAGTCTTGTGATTCATTTAAAGAAATTGTCATAAAGATTTTTTTTTACTTATTTTTATTCTTTTTAAAATAATGATAGTAAATCCAAGGTTATCTTAACAAAAAAACTTCAGTAAAATGTATGTTTTTTTCAAAATTTTATAAAAGAATAATACTCTGCCCTAGCCTCTTCAGTGCAGGTCCCTAATTCATAAGATATAAAACTGTTGCGAAAGGGTTACTGTCTTCTTGGAAACGTTGCGTCTTCCCCCGTCTCTCATCTCCTGTCTGCAGGTACAGAATTCTTTGGTGAAGAAATGCACTTCTGACTCCTAACCAAAGATTGAGTCTACGGGGAAACATTTTTTGACAAAAGATAAACTTTCTCCTGTAGAAAATACAGTTATTTCACTGAGTGCAGCCCTGCAATGAATTCCAAACACTTTCATGTCCTCGTCCTCTGTTGACTGTTCAATGTCAAGCACTGACACTGACACCGACATAGATTCTGTCTGACACGCAGCCTCTCTCATCACTCTCCTCACTCTCCTGCTGTATCCTTAACTTGTTAATGAAATGGCCATATTTGCAGTGGCAAACTTTGGGATCGCCGACCTTCCTGCTGCTCTGGATCTTGTCGGACATAAACTCTCCGAGTCTGAGCGCAAGAGGCGGCACGCGAAGAAGGACGACTACAACATCGAGGTGCTGTTGGCCGTGGACGACTCCGTGGTGCGCTTTCACGGCAAGGAACACGTGCAGAACTACGTTCTCACACTCATGAACATAGTAAGTCTGCTTCAAATAACATGCTAATCTGGCTCTTCAGTGTAAATCACTTTTATTATGAGAACATTTGGTGTTAATGATGGAATGAAGATTTGTTATCCACAAAGAGTTGAAAAGTTCACATCAACCATAGAGGTTTGAACCAGGGTTATCATCGTTAACGAAAAAACAAAATCGATCACTGAAAAAAACTCTTCGTTAACTGAAACTAAACTAAAACGATCATTAAATTAAAAAAACTATAACTAAAAAACGAAAATGTGTCCTAACTGAAACTAACTGAAATTAGAAATGAACTACCCTTCGTTTTCGTCTTTGTTCGAACCTCGCAGAAAACTTTCACGGCAAGGAACATGTGCAGAACTACGTTCTCACACTCATGAACATAGTAAGTCTGCTTCAAATAACATGCTAATCTGGCTCTTCAGTGTAAATCACTTTTATTATGAGAACATTTGGTGTTAATGATGGAATGAAGATTTGTTATCCACAAAGAGTTGAAAAGTTCACATCAACCATAGAGGTTTGAACCAGGGTTATCATCGTTAACGAAAACTAACGAAAAAACAAAATCGATCACTGAAAAAAACTCTTCGTTAACTGAAACTAACTAAAACGATCATTAAATTAAAAAAACTATAACTAAAAAACGAAAATGTGTCCTAACTGAAACTAACTGAAACGAACTGAAATTAGAAATGAACTACCCTTCGTTTTCGTCTTTTTTCGAACCTCGCAGAAAACTAAAACTAATTAGAACTAAACTAAAACTAAACATTTACGAATAACTAAAACTAACTATAACTAATGTGCTAAAAGTCAAAACTAACTAAAACGAAACTACACTGAAAAATCCAAAACTATTATAACCCTGGTTTGAACTCTTTTGAAATGAAATTAACTTATTTTTTTACTTTAAACATCAGTGTTTACATCAGACCTTGCCACAGTTTTTGTTTCACTTGCTCAAATTTGGATTATCAATGAAGCAGGGAGAAAAAAAAAAGTTGAAACTTTCAGTTGATTCATTAATGGTTCCACCAGCTCCTGTCACCGTAATCTGCTTACTGGGCTGAAATCCCCAAGTCAGATTTTCACAGACTGCTGGTTTCACTCCGTAACAGTTACCGTTTGGACTCAGCACGGTGGTCTTATTGTCTGAGCTGGACTCTGTAGAAGGTTGTCTTGAATCAGCATGGTGCTGTCATGGAAACCACATTTCAAACGACCAAACTCCGTTTTCAACTAATGCTGTGTTTATTTAATAAGGATTCTCTATTCACATACTTTTTCCCAGCAAATTTGGCCCTGAGTGTTGCCTGATTTGGAGAACTTGGCTCCGTTGTGACAGAGTTATTTTTGTTATGGTCCTTATAGTCTAAGGTTCATTGATGGATACCTTTGGGAAAGGTATGTTGGCCCTCAGAAGATGAAATGTGTGTAATCCACTAAACAACACAGAAGATACATCTGTCTTGGCTTTCTTTTGTTTTATTTTAAAGAAAAACCAAAAGTGTTTAGTTCCGCAGGCTTGCTGTGTCACTTAGAACTGCCCACTTAAGTCCCGTGAACCACGGTTTCCTGGCTCCAGACTGCACGGTACCACCTGGAGAACCTCTCCCTGAGGGACTGATTATTGAACATCCTGTCCGCATTAGGGCCAAGGTGACTGACGAGGTGCCTGCTGCACAAAGGCCGTGTTGTTTAGGAGGCAGCCAGATTTGGTCCACATCTATGTGATGCTGTACAAAAGCCAGTGACACCTAGTGCCTGCAGCCCACAGCTGCTTCTCTCATTTCCAGTCCCATTCCAGCGTTCCGTGTGCTCCTCCTGGCTTTGCAATTATTCTCATTTGTGCAAAGCTGGCCAAGATCTTACCAGAAAAAGAGAAGAAAGAAAAGCTTCAATACATTGACCTTAGAAAAAATCTGTGACTCCTGTGTTAGCAAACGTCCTCCGGAAAGTTTTACGACTTTTTAAAGCCGTCCTCACTTTTTTTTTTTCCAACTGCTTCCCAGTTTCAGGGTATATATGTAGGTCAGTAAAGTCCATTTGAGGAATTTGAGTTGGTCACAAATCTGGAAGTATTTGAGGGTCACTCGAGTGCCCTAGCATTTATTCACCTGAAAAGGCTTCCATGAATGGAATATTTGCCGAAGTGCCTTGAGGGTAAATTTGGACGGGACAATGTAGCCTTCCTTCAGTGACAGAGCATTTGTTTCCTTCCGCTCATAATTCTTAATTCAGAGAATACCAAGTGCCAAGTAGCTGTTGACACTCTTTTTGTTAGTTCAACTGCTTTAGGAGACTTGGTAGAGGTGAAATTCTGGAAAACCTTTGATTATTGTGGACCATCACTAAAACCCTTCCTTGTTATAATGGAAGAAAATAAACCGAACTTGATAAAAGTTGGGTTTAAACATGTTAACACATATTTAAGTTGGAATAAATGTGTTACTCGTGTTAATTTACTATATTTTTACAAGCTGGTGTCAGCCGCAGTGATGTATTTGACGACGGGTTTTTGATAATGATAATTTACATTTCATACTAACTATACTGCATCTCCACGTCGCTTGTCTTATTTAATTGCTGTTGCCTCGTCAGAGTTATTATAATTACCCGTAGATTAAACTAACACTTTGTAGGGATGATAGGTTTCTTTGACGTGATTTAACCCATAACAACTAGGTGTTAGGAAAGTGGAGAAGGCATCAGCTGTGACCGGTCATCATTATCATCATCAAACTCTTATGTAACAGCCAGTAATTCTGCCCCCCACAGAGAAAGTAAAGGAAGAACGCAGTGCATAGAAAGACTTATTTTTGTCCATTAATTTCATTAGCATTATTATTATTATAATCATTCATACATTTTCCTATTTATATCCCAACCTCATGACTTTATCTCATGTCGTGTTGAGTCAAACATTATTAACCTGGTTCCAAATTAAATACCTTTATGAGTGACAGGGAAAAAAAATAGTTCTGTTTTGATTATAATACATTGGACTCATAATCATACAAGGTTTGGTTGCTATTTTCTGGTTGCCCTTTGTCTCAAACAAATACAAATAAGATCTTAAATACTTTCTTCTTCTGACAGAGGACATGGACTACCTCCATGTCCTCTGTCACTGCATCCACCAATGTCCTCTTTGTCTCCTACCTGGTAGCTCCATCTCTAGGATCATTCATCTATCAATATAACCAATGTCCCTCCTCTGAACATGTCCAAACCATCTCAATCTGTCTTCTCTAGCGTTGTCTCCAAACCTTCCTGTCTGTGTTGTCCTTCTAATTTTTTAATAATAATAACAATTTTATAAATGTCAACACACATTTATGTGGTTCTTTTATTTTTCGTTTCAAGCACATTTTTATCTTTTCATTTTTATTTTTATTTTTAAGGGTCACATCACCAAAATAATTTCCTTGAAGGGCTGGTAGTAAATGGAAGACTTTAGATAAAAGTATTACAACATGTCACTGCATTTTATTAATGGTTATTTACTTAACTTACATAACTGCGGGCCTTGTGTTTGACACTGTAAAGTAGGGATGTCCGATATATCGGTCCGCCGATAAATATCGGTCCGATATGAGCATAATTTTTGATATCGATTTTTCCACCGATATTCAAAATCCGATGCTGCAAAGCCATGGTCTCGCGCATATAGGCTAGACTTCCTCATCAGTACTGAGTCATCAGTACTGACACTTTGACCGGCACGTGATTAATGATGTCATCTTAAAGGGACAACAACTGAACAACTGAGCCTGGTTTATAATGTTAATCAATGTTTCTGGAAAGTTATTCTGTCCAACACTAGACATTTCTTGTTTACATTTCATGTTTCAATGCTGCACAATTTTTCATTTTTTTATTACTTATATTTAAGTAGTTTGTTTATGTTGTGCACAGTTATTTTTAGAATGCCTTTCGTCTGGTATCACAGTAATTCGAAATTAGCTGCCCATATCGGTATCGGTTCATATCGGTATCAGGAATGAATTGTTTGGGGCAATATGGGTAAATATGGGTATCAGTAAATGTTATATTAGACATCCCTACTGTAAAGCAATGTTGTATACTTGTAAAGTTTACAATATTGTATCTTGGATTGTTACTTCTACTGTTTTCATAAATCATTATCATAGATTTATAATGTGATGGATCCAAACAATGTTCATTGCCGCTTGTGTTGAACATGTTTTACATTTGTCGTAGAGTGAGTTTGGTAAATAACCCGTTTTAAAACAGTTTTTGTGCCAGAACTACCAGACCTTACCTTATTGGTCTAAAAGTCAATCTTTTGCTGAGTCTTCCTCACTCTGTCTTTCTTCTTGGTCATTTTCCCCATTTTCATAACAATAACATAAAATGGTTTCTCAATTATTTTATTGATTTGCATTCTAATCGGGAAAAATGCAATATGGATTTAAATGCTGCTGGTGAATGGAATATACTTGTAAAACAACTGTTATCTCTGAAAGGAAAAGAATAGAAAAAAAAAATCATTAAATCATCAAAAGAGCACATTACATTGGTCATTTGCCTTCTGGAGTATGTCTTTGTATGAACAAGTCGGCTGTGGTTGCCTAGTGGTTAAGGAAGTGGACTTGGGTCCGCAGGGATTCAGCCACTAGGGACCACCAGACCACGCGGCCAGCTGCCAGGTTGCCACTGAGCATAGCATCGTCCCAACCCACATGAGGATTCCCATATGGTGCAATGTGATTTTGGTGGCGCCAGCAATGGACAAGTAGAAGAAGATGAATGAATTAATGAAAGTTGCAAATATTTTGTAGTAATTTAAAATAATTAGCAGATGCTTCTTGTTTGTTGTATTTTAAGGTTGACGAAATCTATCACGATGAATCCTTGGGGACGAACATCAACATCGTTCTCGTTCGGATGATAATGGTCGGTTATCGGCAGGTGAGTGATGTCTCTTGGAGTCTTTATATTTTCTTGTCCAACATCAATGACTTAGAAAATGTAGCTTTAAATAGCATCCATTCAATTCAGTGATTTCAAGTGTCTTTTTTTTTTCACATAAAGCTGAACTTCCTGGCAGGAATCAGAAGAACAGCCTGTTTTCACTCACAGTTTGAATTGCTTATATCTCTGGGCTTTTGTGTCTCTGCAGTCAATTAGCCTAATCGAGCGCGGCAATCCGTCTCGCAGCCTCGAGCAGGTGTGCCGATGGGCAAACACGCAGCAGCGCCGTGACCCCGACCACGCCGAGTACCACGACCACGCTATCTTCCTGACAAGGCAAGATTTTGGTCCTGCAGGTATGCAAGGTACTGTATATTTCTCGATCGAGGACTGTGCAGAGTGAGTGCTGATATCTGCTTCCATTCACAAAGGGGTTGACTTCTGGTCTTGCCCAGGTAAGGTCAACAGAAACCCACTCAAAATAGGAGGCTGCGTCTGCGGGTCATGAACCCGGTCCTGCCTCTGGTGGTCCCTTAAACAGAATTGACTCTTGAGCAGCTTTCCTTAAATCCTTGCTGACTCAACATTGACGCCCCACTGGATATGAACAATTGACACTAACAATGCTGATGAAGGTTTTTTGGCATGCAGAGTAAAAGACTTAATAACTGTATTTTCAATATAACTACGCTAACCATTGGGTGACATCAATTACAAGCGCATTGTCTAAAACGACTCTGATGAAAAAAAAGAGAGTCATTGATGTTAGACAAAAAATATAAAGACTCACACTGAAAAACTGAAAAATTATACACTAGTTATAATTGGAGCTTTGAACCAGATTTTTTTTTTTGCCAACCAATGTTTGACAACAACAGGCATATATACAGTATATATATATGTATATATATATATGTATAATATACAGTGCATCTAAAAAGTATTCACGGCTTCACTTTTTCCTCATTTTGTTATGTTACAGCCTTATTCCAAAATTGATTCAATTCATTTTTTTACACACAACACCCCATAATGACAATGTAAAAAAATTGAATTATTTGCAAATGTATTAAAAATAAAAAAAAGCCCATCATTAACATTGACAAATATATTGATATTGTGTCCGAAACACTAACATTTTCCACATTGACAGACTCCAATATTGACCTCTTATTGTTGTCTTTGAGATGTGACAGTAGTTGGTAGTCAGTCCTCCACATAT
>JAFBJS010054679.1:5444-19470 GCA_016785265.1 Paraplagusia blochii | reverse complement strand
CGTCTACTCAGTGCAGTTGGAAATGTGTCGAAACTTTTTAGTTTTTGGTTTAGAAATTTGTCTGGCTTTCAATCACTATCCTGCTTAACATAATTTGTTTTAATTTCTGTAACTTTTCTCTTATTTGGAGCATAATTTAACAATTTAGACAGCTCCTTCTGACTAACACTTTATTTATTTATCCTGTATTTCTCTCCATATTTCCCATTTTAAGATAGAGATGCATTAATGCACAATTACTTTTGCTAAACCTGTTTTTTAATCATTTTGTGTTAATTAATATGTTTCCTTCCCAGTTTCTCAATTTCTGCATTTTTATAAGTATATAACTTTTGTAAATTGCATTTTGTCAATCTCTTCACGCACACTTTTTACCCATTATTTTCCTTCATCAAGTTATACGTAGCCTCAGCTTTCAATCTTGAATCTACCTCTAATTGTGCAAATGTCAGTGCACATTTATTAAATGTTTCTGCTGTAAAAAAAAAAAAAAAAAAAAGCAGTGCCCGCTGAGACCATTTTAATGGCAAATTTTTCGTCCTAGTGTTGCCGTAAATTCCTCCCTCCTTAGGTACACTTGCAGGAGACAAAGTGAATGTGTAAGTGTGTGTGTGTGTGTGTGTGTGTTTGTCTGTCCTTGTGGCTGTCTGCCTGCCTGCCTGTGTTTTTTCACTCAGCTCCAGGCTTGTTGCTCTGGGAATAAGGGAATAAGGACCTGACCTCACTGTGCAAAAATGTTATGCTGAGAAAATTCACCACTCCCAATAGCAAAGCAGAAATCAATGCTTTTTGCAGGTTGTTGCAAAGTTTCACTTAGTGGAGCTGCATCCAAAAAGGGGCCTCACTGATGTATGAGCTGTTTACATAGACATACGTTGCCAGACATTTATGGATGACTGTTTGAAGGCTGGCTGGAGGCCACTAGAGGCTGCTATCATCCTAGTTTAAACCAGGATGGCTGCAAGGAAGCACTGAGTCGAAAACCAGCTCAGCTTGGTTAACCTGGCTGCTGCAGCATGGTTACAAGCAGACGTGCACGTTCTGCTTGTGTTGATGCTGCGTCAGTGATGTGTGCGCACACTCACGTGCACAAACAGATTATGTGCCAGCTTAGCCTGTATGGATCGAGCTAACAGTTCCAGTGGAAGTGATGGAGTACAGCAGGGATCAATGGACGGTGTTTTTAAAATGAATTGGCTCTTAGCCCTTTTATGGATCTCACTGTGGAGTGATGTAATGTGTCCACCCTGCTGATGTAATGTTGATTCAGCGATGTACTTTATACACACACACACACACACGTACAAACAGATATGGTTTGCGTTTATATAAACACAGACCTACAATGAGAAGCGACCAAGAAGCAGCACAGTGGGGAATCGAACTGACAACCAGCTGCCATATGGAGAAATATGTAGGAATTCTCTGTCCGACAAAAACAACCAGTGAAAATTAGATTATTTCAGAAGTTGAGTCAAATTCAGCTGTGTTTTATTAAACTGCACCAACAGAATATTTGGCTAAAATGTAGCAAAACATAAACAGTTGGATCTCAAAGATTTAGTGTTTTGTAGAAAAGAAGGGAGACTTGAAGAACACAAATACACCATCCTCACAGGTAGACCTGGTGATTGGTGCATTGTATAAAGGCCCATTTCCATCTATTAGATAAATGCTGAGCTGATTTCAACCAACCTTTGGTCTATGAACATTGTGTTACTATAAAAGGACAATAACAACAACATCATGATAACCTAATCCTCATTTTACTTCAACTTTTATTATCTGTAGTAAACAGTTTTTATACTTTTTTGTTCAACAAAACAGCTTGGTTCTATTACTGCCAGAAGACATGACACAACAATGTTTGGTTTGAAATATATTGTTTTTATATAAATATACATATTCATTAATATCTTAACAATGTGTTTTAGATTTTCTGAGATTTAAATCAGTCTTCCCATTGCATAAACTGATGCTGTTATCTCATGCATCCCATATTTAGAACAATTTGCGTCAAAATTTTAGTTCATGTCTTGAATTTCAATTCATTTCCAACTTTCTTTTCAAATGAAAGTGATGAAATGTTATTTGCACATAATGAATAATAAGTCTGATGAGATTTTTTTTTTATTCTAAATTTAGGATTTGGGGGATTTTGTGGCCTAGGTGGGCATAACACTTTTTCTGAGATCATTCTCCAACCTGAAGCTTCTCACTTCTATATTTCCAGCAACTGTATGTTTTAATTTGTGCTGTAGATGTGCATTCTAATACAGGTTGAAGCTGAGGGACTGACCCTCCAGTTTCCCCCTAGAACAGCTCTGCATCCCCCCGATGGCGTGCCCCACTTTGGGAACCACAGCAACAGGGAAACTCTGACTCTCTTAGCAGTTTACTTGAAGGCAAATCACTCCATCTACACAGTGATGGGAGTGAATAAAGTAAAATTGCAATTACAAAAAAGCAGCTGTTTCCTTATTGTAGCCATGTGATAGGACTCAGTGCTGGAATGAATGTGGAGACAAAAAACTAAATTAGAAAAACTGATGAGACTGAATGAATATCACATCATTTAGTTGATGAATGATGATTAGTTTTCTTTCAGTTCAGTTTGAGTGTAAGAAACATAAATAACACTGCAATATTTGACTGCTCGTCTTCATAGGCGTAAGACTGAACTGACCATCCCAACTCATGGTGACCAGCCCCAATGATCTCAAAGGTTTTATTCCTAGGTTAACATCAACTTTATTCATTTATTTCATTCTTCAACTTCTTCTGCTTGAGCGTTTCGGGCTGCAGGAGCCGCTGGCACCACCCAAATCACACTGCTCCATACTGTGAGCCTTCCTGTGGGTGGTGAGCCCACAAGAAGGTATGTGGGTCAGAACGATGCTATGCTCAGAGCACCAACTTGAAGCCTTGCAGACCCAAGTTCTCCTCTTTACCACTAGGCAATGTAGTACACAAATGTAAACATGCAAAGTTTTTATTTTGATTAATTAAATATATTTATTTTGATTTTTGAATTTTATCTTTTTTTAATCCTGAAATTTTTTTTGGCCCGACCTTGGTCTAGGCTCTCAGGAATAGGTCTATTGAACTGCAGGGTTTTGTGACTTTCTTTCTTTATGAAGAAGAGTGGCTGAGAAAACTTGGTGTGTGTGTCCAGTTTGTTGAATGGTCACTTTGTCGCAACCATGCAATGACCTGATGGTCTAGCCATCCTAGAAATGTATTAAGATTTCAAGTCTTGTTTCATTATTCTGACTAAAAAACTTATGTGACGTGGGAACTAGTTGGTGAACTTAGCACACGTCTTTACATGAGTTTTGCAGCATTCACTTTTTATTATTAATATTTTATTTTTATGGTAGTTGTTTGTCCTTTTGACGGTTTTGTCATGTGTTACCATGGATGTAAATTAACGATATATGTCTCTAAAAATACAGTTCTTAGTTAAGACTCCTGATCTAAATGACTTCAGTTCAAGGCTTAAAAAAAAAAAGTCAGTGCATTAGGCTTCATGACAGCAGTGGATGTCCTTCATGAGATGAAAAGACCTGGGAATAGAAGAGGATTCACCCATGAAAAATTGAAATAACATGAGTGCAGCCAGAAACATGGATGTATGAAAGAGGGAGGAGGGTGGAGGGAGGAGGCTTTGAGAGGTATGAGCTGCGGGAAAGCCAAAAGGGGTGGAGGGTGGTCAATGAATGGAGTGTGTGTGAGAGTAAGAGGGAGAGAGAGAAGGAGTAAAGTGAAAAAGAGGAGGAGGAGGAGGCAAGACCAACAAAGATCATTTGAGGAGAGGGTGGGATTCACACACACTCCCCTTACAACCTCCACACAGTAAAGTGAAGGAGGTCCAGGAACTGAGGTAGAAAGTGGAGGGTGGATGAAGGAGGCACACTGAGGCCACCAAGGAGTGACGGAGAACTGTGCACCTAGCACGTCTGGAATGGATCTGTATCACCAAACCCTGCGTGGAACCACCACGAACATCTGGGATCTTAGTGGATTTTTGCTCTGAGGTCAAGGAGGTTCCAAACACTTTTGGAGATGCCCTCCGTGTCTCTGTCTCTCCCCTCGGCGTTGGCAGGGAGGGCCAGAACCTGGGTCTGCCTCTCCTGCATGTTTTGGGTGAGTTCAGAACATGGCTCTGGGTCAGTGGACGCTGCAGGCTTGAGATTGAACTCCAAGTTGTTTGTCCAGCCCAAACAAAACAAAGTTTAGGTGTGTTTAGTCAAAGTTTTAAATTTGGTAAAATTCAGCCCTAAATCATTACAGAGCCATTGGTGTAATTTTTCTTGTTTTTCTTTTTTTTTTTTTTTTTTTGTGCTAGACCCTGGCCTTGAAACTCTGACATAGGCAAAAGTTGAAGTTGCAACCTTAGTGGTGATAATCTGCTAAACAGTTCATCTAAGTTTCTTCAGCTACTGGTGTGTTGGTGGAAAGTAGCATGTTCTGTCCTTGCAAGTCGGTTGGATTTTTATTGACATCTTGTCCAGTTTGTGGCATTAGCAGTATACAACAAAATATTATTTTATTAATCGTAATTTGAGATATAATTGTGTTCACAGTAGGAATCAAACCCAGAACTCTGAACGCTACTCAATATTACAGATGAAACAGAGTCATTTTGATTCAGTTTTAGGAATTAATTCTCGTAAATAGTAATATAAGAAGTCACTTTAGAGACATGAGATGTTGACGAAAACAATTTCTTATTTTGATACGTACATCAAGTTGAACCTGTCCTCAGTCCTTCGTGTTTCTTCAAGGAAGTGATGGAACGGTTGCTGGTTCAGTGCGCTGATCCATGCGAGGCTAATCAGGTTGACTGCTCAGTGGCAACTCACATCGGCATGTTCATGCGTTGACTCCATGCAGCCTCAGCTCTGGAGCTATTTCTGGTTTCTCCTGTATAATTTAATCCGCTGCTTGCTTGCTTCTTCTTCTATCTGGGATTAGGAGCACACCAGAAACTGAAAAAAAAACAACCAAAATATACATTTCATTGGAGTTTTTAGTGTTGTGTCCTGCAGAAAGTAAATTTCACTGGGTCCTAGGGAAGGTCTAGCACCATGAGACAAGGCATGCAGGATGCAAAGCTTTTTTTTTTATAGGATGCCTACATAGTCTGCCCTACTTTTCTGTAGAATGCAGAAATGGAGATCGAGCTACAACACAAAAGAAAGATGTTGGGTCAGCATAAAACCTATGGTGCTTTTCGTGCAGATTTACTTATATCCATGTTTCTGAATGTAAGGCGTCCAAATTCAGTATGTAACCGTGTGGACCATCGGAGTATCATGACTGTGGGTCTGAAACCACGCTGACACAAGAGCTACAGATGCAGATTAGTGCTCCATCAATGGACACACACTTGTGTGAGCTCATTACAGCACCACAGTGAGCTCAGCAGCTCCGCCATAATTAACAGCACAGGGTGTGTGACACCACACGTGTCAGTGGGAGTTTTTATGTGTGGTTGCCATGATCTGTGGGTGTTGACAAATTGGTTCCTGACTTCATGTTTTGTTTTTGTTTGGGTTCTTTTTAATTCACTACATGTGAATTTGATACATTAATAATATAATTAAGGCTTAGAGAACAGCTTATTTACTCTAATGACAAAAGAAAACATTGTTAGCCATAATGGTGGGCAGCTTTGAGTGCCATGCTCAGTGGTGCCATGCTCAGGACCTCAGAAATCGAACCTGGAACCCTCCAGACCACAGTCTGGTTCCTTAACCACCACTAGGCCACCATTGCTCCAAATCTAAATGGTCTAAATGGACCAGAACTAACAACAGAGTAACAAAACAATGTTGGCAGTAATTCCCCCAAATCCACAATAATAATAATAATTACAATAATAATAATAAATTATTGTAAGATATGTATCTGTTCCAAATAGTTAACAATTGGCAAAAGAAAACTAAAATATTACCAAAACATATAGGAAATAAAAATGCAAGCTATCAAAAAAATAGGTTACGCAAAAATAAAGAACGTATTGTATACAAGTGAGCTAACATTAGGCTAATGTTTAGCTACGATAGAGCAGAGCAACAACAACTAGTAAATATATTGAAATAATTAAACTTAAATGGTAGATGCGTAAATATTTGACAGGTGAGAGTTGGACCTCAAGTTAGATGGTGACCATGACATCAGGTTGTGATGGCTCCATACTGAATCCAAAGGAAAGTCATTGAGCTAAGACCTATGGTAGATCCATCATGTCTTCACTTGTCTAACAGAGTTTGCTATTGACCGACCAGAATCCCCTGAGAGCTCTGGAAATCAATCACACTTTGATTGGTGCGCCTGTGTGTGGAGAGAGGGAGAGAGAGAGGGTGAGGGAGGGAGAGAGGGTGAGGGAGAGAGTGTGTGCATTTCCTTGCATTGTGCCCTCCGCCCCCTCAGGGCCCATGTATTAGAAATGCTGTATTCTGCCTCTGCTAATCAAAGCCTCTGTGAGAGCTGTCATGGTTTGATTGGTCTGGTCTGAGTGAGAAGACACAACTGAGTGATGGACACTGCTGTGAACTCTGACAGAAATGTATTGCTGGACAGTTTTTAATCATGTTTCAACATTTTAATATCAAAAAATACGGTAAAATACTATCAATACTTGATATTTCCTGCTGTCCTTTCTGCTATTGTTGAAAAGCATAAGGAAAACTAGAATATTTTATGGTAGATGATCTAAACCTGGACACTGACCTTTTATTTTAATACTAAATAGGAAAAAAAACAGTTCATGCTCCAAATATTTTTTAAGTTTTCACACCTGCAAAGTGAAGCTGTGTGGCTCTGCAATCGAGTGACTTATTATTAAGCGACTTAGATACTGTGGACCCACTGAGCAGATCTGCAGACCCTCAGGCCAACACCATCTGTCCTGTGACCCAGCTTCAGCCCACTTCTTGTTGTCACCTTTATGGTCTAGAACCTCATGTCTAATGAGCAGATTCTGAACTTGTGTTATTTTGAAAGATGACACATAAACAGCTCCTTAGTCTCCGTGGGTGTGAATATTGACCAACATAACGTCAGTGGGTTTTGATGAAGGGTGATACAGTGTCACTAGTTTGAATCCTTGAAGCATTTCTTAGGAGAAGAAATGATTTTGTTCCCTGCGATATTATTTTTCTTAAATTACGGTATGTAGAGCGCCCCCTGTCTGCTTATGATGCATATGATCCAACAGAAACCATTGAAATGATGGCTTACATTTATTCAGTGGATTCCAAGCGGTGAAGGATACAGACTTAAGGAAGCGTCAGGTTCGAATCCACCAGCTGCCAGGTTTCCACTCAGGTGCTCTGATCATAGAATCCTTCTAACCCATAGTACTCACATGGGCTCACTACCCAGAGGAAGTCTCACAGTATGGAGCAGTGCGAATTTGTAACTTATTAGAGGATAAAGATACCGTATTTTCACGATCATAAGGCGCACCGTGCTAAAAGGCTCAGTCTCAGTTTTGTGTTGTGCCATTACTATATTTAACACACGTAAGGCTCCCCTTGCCCCTTTAAGGTTCTCATGGTTTCTGCTACTACGTACTTCCGCCTTGCAACAACAACACACATAGGGTGCACTGCTCTATAGGACGCGCCGCACATTTTGAAGAAAATCTAAGAATTTTATGTGTGCCTTATTGTCGTGAAAATACGGTAAATTTAATGAATCCAGGTGTTTAACCGTAGGTGACTTACCGCAGTTTGTACCACATGAGTCCAATTGGATAGAGATATGTTAGTAAAAAACATGGCTGCAGTGCAAAATCAAACTTCAAAATGAGGTAGAGGTAAAATGAGGTTAGCATGTCTGTTCTGCACAACAGCAGAAACGTATAGTGCCTCCTGTGGTGGCCCAAGAGTATTATTATTTTTATCATTACCATATTATTTTGTAAGTTTGCTGTAGTTGACCACACTCTTCAATGAAAGCTGTTGTGTTTCCTTGTTATTTAGGCAGCAGTTCATAAACAAACATATCCCTCAAAGTTCATTAGGAGCTGAGTTCATGATCACAGCCCATCGATCTTTACGACCACATCTGGTATCGATCCGTCACATGACACCGTCACAGCTGTAGTCAAGACTCTACATGTTTATTACTTCATTTCATGCATTCTCACAAACAGACAGGCTGTAGTACGGCGCACACACACAAACACAAACGACGTAAACACACACGGCGTTTCTCAGTTTGCTGATGCAAACTAAAGGAATCTACTACCACCTGGCAGGTCGCCCACACTGTCAGTGCTCAGGGATCAGCTGTGCACGGAGGCCTGAATAAAACATCCTGCACTCATACCTCTGCTCATATGTTCTTGTAGGATGATTCTTACTCCCATGATGAATGCGGGGTCATGCAGTACACGAGGTTTGCATTTTAATTTAAGCCTTTCCTTACAGGAGAAACTCAAAATATCATAGCTAGTATAATGAAACAAGGGCAAAATACAAACATGTCCAAAAGATGTCCAAGACTTAACTCAGGCTTTCACGTCGCTGTTGTCAATATGAGGTGCTAGCACTTAGGTTATAGTAGAACAGTGGTGCCTCAGCTTTCGAACATAATCCGTCCCAGGTTGGTAATTGAGGTTTGATTTGTTCGAGGTCTGAAAAAACTTTTCCCGTAAGAAATAATGTTAAACTCATTAATCCATTCTGGCCCATATGAAAAGTCCACTTTTTTTCCAATAAAATGTGTATCTAACCAGCAATTTAGTTCTAAACATGTAGATGTATATTTAATATATTTTGTCCTCCTTTGTAATGTACATATTAGCTGGCAATTTTTCCCAAAAAGGCCGCTCTCATCGCAATTAAAAACATCACTGTCTGGGAAACTGTGTTGGACAGTCCAGTCTCAACACTTGCACCCATTTCATTATAACTGCAGCTATAAACTAATGGAACTGATGTATCATTCAAAGTCCCACAACAATAAAAAAAAACTGTTTTTCTCAAACTTCGCTGTTGTCATGCAGAAAGAATCTGGGTTGTTTCTTTTTTTATACCCATTATGACTGATCATTTTGGATCGTGGACATGGATTCCCCTCCAAAATAATTTCAGACCTGTCTCTTATACACATCTAGATGTGTATAAGAGACAGGGGATCAGCTGTGCACGGAGGCCTGAATAAAACATCCTGCACTCATACCTCTGCTCATATGTTCTTGTAGGATGATTCTTACTCCCATGATGAATGCGGGGTCATGCAGTACACGAGGTTTGCATTTTAATTTTAGCCTTTCCTTACAGGAGAAACTCAAAATATCATAGCTAGTATAATGAAACAAGGGCAAAATACAAAATAAAAAATAATGTTAAACTCATTAATCCGTTCTGGCCCATATGAAAAGTCCACTTTTTTTCCAATAAAATGTGTATCTAACCAGCAATTTAGTTCTAAACATGTAGATGTATATTTAATATATTTTGTCCTCCTTCGTAATGTACGTATTAGCCGGCATTTTTTCCCAAAAAGACCGCTCTCATCGCAATTTCTGCACCGGGCGAACTCGCTCACGTATTTATCGGCAGCCTTTTGGTCCGAACTCGCCGCCTCTCCATGTCAAGTCACATGACGGAGACCAGTTCTCTGCTCAAACTTTTGGCTTGACTCGGGCCGGTCGAATGCTGAAATTTGGTCGAAAGTGGAGGCACATTTTTCTCGAAAATTTTGGTCGAGAATCGAGTTAGTCGAGAGCTGAGGCGTTCGAAAAATCTGAGGCACCACTGTATAGTTATAGGTTTTGTTAAGTATATTACAGACTTAGCAAACTGGCGGTGGAGGTGCTGGTGATGCTGGGTGGGTGATGGCGGAGGCAAAGGACCGAATGTCCCCACTTCTGTTATAATGACTGTACAATTGATGAGGTGAGTTGCACTTTGCAATCGGTACCACAAAAGCAGCTGTGCTGGACCAGTCTGCTCTAACTCATGATGTCAATAGCAGACTGTTGTTAAAGCAGAGCACCGTGCAGAAACTGCCAAGCCTTCTCCTATAAACTCTGCGGTTGGCATGATTTACTGTGATTGCGGCTACTTCTCCCCTGCCAATCAGTGATTTGCCCGTAATCAAAGTGCAGCCGCTCCCAGGGGGGGCTTTTACTAGAATAATGTCTGTCTCAGTGAAAGATCCAACTTTGCCCTGTGTTCTTTTCTTCCTCTCTTCATCCATCAACCTCACAGTGAAAGCTTTCCTTTTGTTTCCTTCACTGTCCCTGACAGACTGTAGTTGAAGATCCTCTTGATGTGTTTATGCCATTGAAGCGATGATTTGTTTCTTTTGTTATTTTCACTTTGTAGGCAGACTTTAGTCGACCTGTTCCTTTCCTCTTCCACTTTTACTGCCTGTTTAAGATGTGAACAAACGAGGGTCAAGAGCAGAAGGTAGAACTGATGGTCCCGTGGTACAGAGGTACCACGTCCAACATTTGACTTCTTAGTTTCTTGGTTAACGAAGTTCATGTAGAGAACTGCTAGTATATGCTGATTTGTTTTTCAATCATATTCTTAAACCATTGACCCCTTTTTCAGTCGTGTCACCCATTATATTGGTCTAACAATATGTATTTTAACATGTTTGTCAGCATTATATATATATTTGTCTTTTTTCAAACAGTTTTATTTATCTATTTTTTTCCATCCCAAGTTGGGAAATTTAGCATTTTTTTTTGCATTCTGTATTTAACCCTTCACTGTAGCGTCCTGGGAGCGGTGTGTGGGGACGATGCCATAGTCAGGGCTTCTTAGCGGTAACTTGGCGGTAGAGGGATGCTAACCTGAGTCCGTTACCTTAACCCCTAGGCCACCAACTGCCCTAATTTGCCAATTGTCTTAGTCTCACACAATTTTGGAATCTTGTTGCTCAACGGATTGGTTTGAAGGCATCATTCACTGGCTCAAATTCGTCAAAAATGTAACTATTTAATTAATCGATTTGTAAATTGAGAGAAAAATAAAACAATATTTTGTTAAACATAGTTGAGACATGTCCATCCATGGCTAATACCAAGTCCTAGTCTCACAACTGGACCTGCTTGGAGATGAGTTTACCTTCCAATAGATTGGGTTTCATTACCCTGCATTAGAAACACTAATGGGTATAGAATCTGACCCATAAATCTTGGTTCTGGCTTCTTTTCTTCTTCTTTCTCTGGGTTTTCACATTCTTTTCTCTCTCTGTGTGCATCTCACAAAGAGCCTCATTGTTCCTGAGAGAATTTAAAATTTGGTGGAAATTGAAAGCAGGTGTGGGTCCAGCGACTCTAAGTCCTAGTTGTGGGCTTGGTGGGCAGCGACTACATGGTTGTTCTGTTCTCCTCACATCCTCAAGCCTGAGGCAAGTCTTCAAATGAGTCGATCTCCAAGATCCTTCTAATTAATAATACTGTCTACAAACACATCTAACCACAGGCCCGACTCTGCTGCTGTCGTCTCCTCCATAGACAGATAGAATGTATTGTGTGTTTTTTCTGAAGTTTTCAACAATTCATGGTCTGCAGGGAGTGCGTGGAATGACATCATCGTGCAAAATGACACCGTGCATTGTGAGACCAACATGGCCCTTCTTGTGTTTATAAACCGATCTCCCAACCCAAGCAGAAAGGACTTTCCTCAAGCTAAATGGAACCACATGTTGTGGAGTTAGAACCTTGGAAGAAATCTGTATGAGTCACATTTGTGTTTACATGAGAAATAAATCAGGACAAAAAAGTTGTGGCATTTTGTAGGACCTTAATGTGCAGTTAAACCCAGTAAAAATCACATTTTAACCATATTTGTGTGATTCAAGCCATTGAAACTGTTAAAGTTTTCTGCTGTAATACCGTAAGCTGGTATTTCTTGAATAATGTATTTTTTAAGAATTCTTTGTCTCTCTTTGCTTTTTAAGATGTTCTTTGTGTGCGTTTTTTTTTTTTTTTGGCTGAGATTTTGAGAATTAAAAATCCAAACTGAAGGACAATGGGAAGAACAGGAAGGACACAGCAGTAGTAACGAGCAACAACAGTGAACATTTACTTTACCTCCGCAGCACAAAGTCGGCAACACTCATTCCTTGTGTGAAAAATGAGTAGGACAGGTTACAGCAGCAGGAAACCAGTCTCAGTGCCAACAGACTGTGTTTCCTTTCAAAATAAAACCCCTGAGATACTTCTTTATAACAGAGTCAGATGGCAGTTAATGGACATTGTATGCATCTTTAGAACAAAAAGAACATTAAATTAGCTACATTCAGTGACAGCTACGGTAATGTTAGTTCCAGGTACTGTGAGAAAAGAGAATATTGGAATAAGGGGGGGACATGAGGACTAGGACAAAGACTTTTTAAAGATTCGGTTTTAGTGGACTTAGGTTGGAAATATGCAGCCATTGTAGAAAAAAGGGAAATTAACAGTAGTCCAACGACAACAAGGCCTTCACTTTGGCCCAAATGTCTCTGTCTTTGGTGCAAAACTCAAGTGTCCACCTCTTGGACAAGTTCGAATCCCATTTAGGACGGTTGACTTCCAATGGGCTCACCACCTGCAGGAGGGTACAGTCTGTGCGATGTGATTTGGGTGATGGTTGTGGAGACTGCTCCACCCATGATCTGGTAACAGATAAGCGGTTGAATTCTGGGGTCCTTTTTTGGGACACGATCCACACAGGCACACTGTCAATATCTGAGGAAATTAAAAAAGTTATTAAATGCACCTTATGATCTGGAAATTAATATGTAAATAAGAGTTAATAAGTAAATAAGATTTAAAAAGTCCAACTGGCAGTTTCCGGCTCACGGGGTTAGGTTTTGCCCAACGTCTGGTCTAACAGGCGTAACGTCTCAGTAATAGTGGACCCGTCCCTGCAGATGTGATGCGTTCGTGTTCCCTTCCTTCAGCTCCATCTGTACGATCCGGGACTGATCTGTGTCCACTGGTCATCCCTGAAGCAGAAGGACACAGCGGTGCCTTTCACAGACTTTTCCCTCCACGTCTGGGCTCTAAGTGGGGTTGTGGTCAAGCTACAGTGTCCTGATGCTTTTCATTAGCTAAGTGCAACTGGGGGAGAGGAGCTTGGTGACTTGATTTACAGGCTGTGCTGTCTGTACGCCTGACCACACACACTCACCTTCTCCCTCTCCTTTATCATTGCTTTTCCACCTCTCTGTGTACGTGTGTGTGTGTGTGTGTGTGTGTCATTTAGCGCATATACATCAATTTTCCATTTTCTCCTAGTGGCCCGGTGGTTTTTCGTGGAACTCTCCAGTCTCAGAAGGGTTCAGACATGGGACACAGGCCTAAAGTAACACAAACAAAGAGTTGAGAACTCCCTGTCGTGCTTGATCAACATTTATGTCTCCTACCTTTCCTTATCACAGCAGTAACGGAGGTGTGTGTGTTCAATGGCCGCCGTCCAGCAGCCGTTTACACTCCTGTTGTGTTGATGCTTCCGTGGAAGAGTGTGTGTCAGTTTTTGTGCACGTCTCTCTGCGGGCGTGTACGTTGGTCTGTGGCTTTTATACATTTTACCTCATTCATCATCGTTGGACAGGACATGTTGACCGCGGTTGCCTCGGCAGCAGAGCAACCATGGCTCCTGCTGCTCGCATCTGATTGGTTTGAGTGGTGGCTCTGTGCCAGGTCGTCTTTAACGTTTTAGTTTGAAGGTGAAGACATAAATGGAGTTTTGGAATAAACTTCCCCTGGTCCCAGATGTAATAATTCAAATATACCCAGATACATTCTGTGAATATTCTCTGCATGGTTGGCACAGTGGAGAGACAATAGAGAAATATTACTGCAATCATATTTTTATTTTTTTGCAAATTTAAATTATTAAATATTCAGCAATGATAGTAAAGTCCAAAAGACAGGACTGATCTGTGATAGAAGAGTCAGCTAAGGTGAAGAGAAAGGTTTACAGGACAGTTGTGAGAGACCAGCCATGATGGATGGATTAGAGACACTAGGAATAGACAGAAGACAGGAGACAGAGCTGGA
>JAFBJS010054665.1:74182-152769 GCA_016785265.1 Paraplagusia blochii | reverse complement strand
GATTGATGGATGCAGTGAGGGAGGACATGGAGGTAGATGGAGTAGAAGATACAGTGGACAGGGTGAGATGGAAACGTCGATTCACTGTGGCAACCCCTGAAAGAAGGGCCGAAAGGATGCTGAATGATGCTAAATGGCTAAGTATTCTTACTTGTGATAGTTTTCTTTCTTCTCGTCCCTCCAGTTCTTGTTTAACTGGTGAATTTTGACTGCGACGTACCTCTGCTCCGTTAGGTCAAAAGCCTGGAAAATAGAATTGTTCCATTGGTTCACAGATCAGACATTGTGGAAAAGATGACTTTGGTGACAACAACAAAAAAAAGGCATCTTGATGACTTGATTTGACTTTTCTCACCTTATAAACTTCACTGAAACCCCCTCGTCCCAGTAAATGGAGAAGTAGATATCGGTCATTTAGCGTAGGGTGATCTTTAAATCTGAAAAGAATACGATCACTTAAGTCTCCAACAATTTTTTAACAAGTTGTTTTCACCACATTGTAACAGTAGTAGCAAACCAAGCCAGAAATGTGCACTTTACTGAAATAAATATCACTTGCGCGGCCTCTATGGTGCAACGGTTCCCCCATATATTTGCAATCGAAAAATAACGAGCATGGTCTCTTTTCGCAAGATGCCTTGAATGCAACGTTTGTTTGTTGCCAAGTGCTGACGCCAGTTTCCAGGATGAAGTAGTTTTTCCTTCAGAAAAGGTCTGTTTTATATTGAGTTGTGCAATTATGGCCGAGTAGCCAAGAGTGTTCAATTATACAGAGCTGCACATGAAGAGCTGACAGTATCACTGATGAAAAAGACAATACAGGCTTGAAACACTAGTGCTGTGAATTCCCTCTACACTTGTAGGAGAACACCAAACAGCTTCACATGAAATCATGATCTTCTTTAGCCTCTGAAGACAGTAAAGACTCAGACAGATGATTAAAAGGTGTGGGTTTGTGTTTAGATAAAAAAAAAACACATAAAAACCATCCATATATTTGTGATATTTTGGGTCCAGATTGAACATGTAACATTGACATTTCTTGGTTGAAAAACCTCTGGCATAAAAGTACAGATTTAATAAAAAGGGGATCATCAGAGAAGGAGAAAACCTTACTGGGAATTATCCTCATTATGGATCCTTTTCAGTTCACGGATGTGTAGATTTCGCACTCGCTCCAACCTCTCCAGCTCTGCCTGTATTTCTGCCTCCTCCTGCAAATTAAAAAAAAAGGAAGAAACGCATTAAAAGTAGTGCTCAATCATCACAGAAGTCAAATTCATGGGTTGATATTTGCATCATGATGTTGCCTGGAGCTGTACCTTCTTAAGATGACCTAGTCTTAGCTTGAAGATTTCCTCCTGCTCATGGTACTCTGCCTGTGATAATCTGCAGAAGCACAAGGCCGACCACGTGAAGCTAAATTCAACCAGGCAATATTGCATGAAAAAAAAAAAAAAAAAAAAAAGCAAGGTGATCAACTTAAAGCCCCTTACGCTTCACTCTCTGTTCCGTTTGTCTTGCTTTTGCGTTTGTTTTGCTCCAGGCTCGGGGGTGGAGTCTGGGCCATGGAGGGAGGCTTACGCTTGGCCAATAACTTCCTCTGCCTTTCAATATCCTCTCGCTGGGAGTTGATCCTTTCCTGTTGCCTGGAAAAAACACTTATTGTTACATTTGGATTTTCTTCCACTCCCTTTTCCTTCTTGAATTTGGATAATGAAATATCCTCGCGAGTTACAATGGACTTGATTATTGCTTCTTGTCTTGAAGACAAAGACACGACGAGGAGACTCACTTTATTAAGTTTTGGAAGGCGTATCCGTCTGTCCACTGCTCGGTGAAGGACGCTCCATGTCTCACTGTGGTGAAGTGGCCCAACCGGAGTCTGTCCTGCATGCTTTTGTCCCGACATGCCATCTTCTCTTGTTTGGACTGAGGGATAAACAGAGGAAAGACAGCATTGAGACGTCTTGGACGAACACATGCAGATTAGATTAGGTCTTCACAACAAGCACCACAATGAGCCAATTACGCCGGTCAGCTCAAATCACACAGCTCCTCTGAGTACGTACTTTTTCAATCAGCAGCTTCTTAGACATCGTCACACACTTATTTAGCCGTTCCTTGTATCGTTCCAGCATCCTCTGCTGTTCATCTATCTGTCTCCTCAGATCACAATTGGCCTGCAGCAAAAAAAAAGGCAACACATTATAAAACTATATTTGGTCACGCACATCAGGAAAGTTTGGAGAAAGCATTAGGTGAAGATCTTCAGTACCCGAAGTAAATCGTCAATGCGTCCCTCCTTTTTCTCCAGGTCAGAGTTTTTATTGTTCTCCATTGCTGTTAGTTTTTCTATGGTGAGATCCGACTACGGGGAGAGAGAGTGTGTGTCTAGTTCAGTAACAAGTTTGTTATCATGAAGATCGGCGAAGGAACCAAACTCAACAGTTACTAAGTATTTGTTACAGCGTGAAATACCTGTGTTGCTTTGTGGAGCATGTATAGAGAGGTTGGCTTCAGTGAACATGATGAGTGCTCTGTATTGGCTGAACTGATGGAGGAGGGACTTCCTTGTTGAACCTTAAGGGAGGTATGGAGACATGTTCACTTTAGTAAAAACCCAACAATTAGAAATATTCAAAGATCTAATTACACTGCAACAAAAAAGTGTTATAAACTCAGTCGAAAACTAAATACGATTCATCATCTAAGGCATGTATTTTATTGTGGGAATCAAATGAGACAAAAAAAACAACAACACATATTTAATTAAATTATATATTTTTTACTTTTTCTTAATTGAAGTTAACAAGACAGAAAGAAGAAAAAAAAAGATGATCTAGGCTACATTCGATGGTTTTATCAACTGTACGGAGAAGCTAGTGCACCCGCTGTTTCCCACCATCACTTGGGAGTATAATAGATTTATTGAAGGGAAGCTTTCAATAGAATTCTCATAAGTGGGATGTGAGATATTGACTTTTGCTGCAATAATCCAAACACTTATTTTTTTATTCTGATATCAACTTCTTCTTTTCCTTTCAGCTTGTCCCTTTTTTCAGGGGTTGCCACAGCGGGTCAACAATTTCCATCTCCCCCTGTCCTATGTATCTTCAACTCTATCTACCTCCATGTCCTCCCTCACTGCATCCAATAATCTCTTTGTCTCCTACCTGGTAGCTCCATCTCTAGGATCAATCTTCTACCAATAACCTGTCCCTCCTCTGAACATGTCCAAACCATCTTAATTTAGTTTCTCTGGCTTTTTATCCAAACCTTCATGTCTAAAACATGACATCACATAATTACCAATAATATCTAATCAATAACATTGACCCTGGTCTTGATGGATTTCCCCTGTATAGTCAAATTGGTGAGGAGGACACATCTGTTAAATACTTTCAGAAACACTTCATTGACATGGAGGTACAGCTATAGGCAATAAATCTGAGCAAGAGAGTGTTAATTAAAGCAGGGTGCAGTCGCGAAGGAGTGCTGAGCAGTCTGGTTGTTTGACTCTCCATATTAACAATGATATTAGTGCTAAAGTTGAACAAAACAGCGTGGAAAGGATGGAAGGAGACAAACCAAAGAGCAGATGTGCTCACCGTGACAGGAGGGTTTGATAGGGAGTGTTGTGGGGAAGAGCGAATCACTGGTGGTATCCCTCGGGCGGGGCTGGTACCAGGACCGCTACCTCCCGCAAACTGACAGACATGTAATGAGAGAAGATGTAGAAAAGGAGTTCAGTGGAGAGGCCAAAGACGGCCGTGTTAAAAGTACGAAGAGGGAAAAAAAAAAACTAAAGCATCAGGGTTGAGAGCAGACTGCCAAAAGAAAATATTTGTTACTCACCTCAAAATAATCACTAATTTTATGACCCCTTCCTCCAGGTTTGCCTAGAGAAACAAATGGAGAGATGGTGATTTCACAATGTCATGGATGGATATATGTGAGAGGGGCTTTTTGCAGCAGAGGGTCGGGTCTACCTTGGCTGCTGTCAAAGTGATCGGCTTTCCGTTTCCTCACCCTCTGGTCGTTCGCCTTCTTTTCAGGCGTCTGTCGGAACAACACAGGCCAGTGAGGTAAAATATAGATCTTCAACAAAACCCTGTTGATATGGGATGCAGACCAACCTCTAACTCCTTGTCACTCAGTGAACCCACGCTGCATAGACTCTGATTGGATGATTCATTTTGATTCTGACCCGAACCCTGTTGGATAAATGAAGGCAGTGTTAAAAACAAACTAACATATATAAGATTTAACATTTCCTTGGTAACCTAAAAATTCCATTTCTTATACCACTATTAACTTTAGACCAAGTCAGGACCTGCATCAGTTCTAATTCTTGTTCCCTAGGTGATGCCTGTCAGTCAAATGAGTAGCATCAGAATTCAGCAGGCACTGTCCAATCACAAGGAGGTACTTGTTCATTCCGAGCACATTGGAGCTCTCTCACTGAACCCTCCTAAAATGGCTGAACAGTAGGCATGTTGCTAGGGATGTATTCCTCCGTCTGTCACCTTTGGATAATGTCATCCATTTCTCCCCCTCACGATCACGCTCTCACCTTTCTCGGAAATGTGCCGATGTAATGACGCAGGGCTTGATTTAACAATGGCTGTTCGCACCTCTAAGACGCACGATACCAGACACGCTTGAAACCGAACGCACTTTCAGATGGATTTAAAAGGGGCTGGCGTTCAATAAGCAAAGGGCTCGCCATTGACAGAAGAAGGAAAAAGGATGAGGACTTTCTGTACTTTTTTTTCCTCAAGTCAACCCAGACATGTTAGAGAGCAGCTGTTGCTCAAGGTCAAGATAAAAGCCTGCTCTTTTGACACCAAGACCATGAGATCGCATTATTCATGACAATTTCTTGTCATTTTTTTTTTTATATAATTCAATCCAATCCACTTACAATGCATCTCTTGTCTTTTGAGACATCAAGCCAGAGTTGCTTTGGCTTAATGCCGCAGAAAAAAAGCTGCCATTTTCTCTGCGGCAGCAGCCATGCCATGCTCGGGGCGCAGCTCTGCCTATGGCTGGCATGGGGCCCACCCCTGGCACTGGTTCTCACTCTCCAACTTAACAAAATGAGGGTGAACTACATAGATGGAAAGAGGGAGCAAAGTGAAATAGTGCCATCACTCACACCTGGTAAAGAACTATTTCTGCATTCCTGCCTCAAACTTCTCTCCTCTTCCCCCCTTACCCACCCCTGTCCCGTCTGTGGCCTTTCTGGCAGGCATCGCCACTCGCATATACAGCCACTACATCATGAGCCAGGGAGAGATGCCATATCACAGCAGCCAAAAAACACAGACAGAGCTCAACCTTCTCCAGAGACAGACAAAGACAAGGAGTGAGGCCAAGCTTGTCCAGGGCAACTAGTATAATAATGCTGTGGCGGAGTCAGACAAAGAGAAAGGAAGAGATTCACTAATTGTTTACACAATACAAATCTGTATTTACGAGGGGACGGCCGCTCATTTGTCCAGGAGGTACAGTAGGCTGCAACACAAACCTTAGCCACACCAATTCCGGTGAAGCGAGCCTCCAGCAGCTCCTGCCGTCGGGGGTCCAGGCTGTGCAGTTCTTCCATCATGGCTGCAGAGACAGAGCCCAGATTAAGAAAGCATTGTAAGGCTTGGTGAATCAAAATGGGAATGACATAACACTATTTCGAAAGGACCTGGTTGTGATGAGTCACGGCTGTTTTTAGATATATGGATCGGAAAATGTCTGTTCTGACTCATCAGTAACGCAGACAATAAGGTCTGCCATTATCATGGCTCATGAGCAAGAACCAGTGTAGTCAGGTCAGCATCAAGTACAACAACTGCATTTCCTTTATTCATCAACTAATGAAAACTTTAATTTTTACTATAGTTATACATGTTTTCTACTTCCAAATCATTAATTTAACTTATTTTTGTGATGCTGGGTTCTCTCCGAGCACCGTGCTCAGAACAAATCTCGACTATCCCTGCTCCCACGTGTGGATTAGCGTCAGTGCAACAGACAGGTCCAAATTTACAACGCCAACACTGACAACTATGTGTGTTCCACCTGCACTTTGTTTCAAGAGAACAGCCTTCAGAGTCTAGAAGCTGTCAGCTCATTAAACCGAACAGTGTCACTGTCACAGTCAGAAATGTAACTATATTAGATTCACAATCTTTGTTGTGACTATGGTTGCATTTGCAATGCCAGTTTAGGTGTTGTGTGTTGAAAATGATGCAGATTACACAGTCAAAACGAGATAAATGTAATTTATCTGATGACATTAAGCACAAAAACCTAAAGGAAAAAGGCGACAGTTGTTTCAGACGTGTGTACACTCTCTGCAATGAATAAAAACACTAGAACAGGTAGACTATAAACAGACAGCTTGGAAAATTTACTTTTGGGAATGTGTAAACGTTCATTTTGGTATTGACTTTCCAGTTTCGATGGTTTAAGATGGAGCATCAACTCACAGGCCAGATGTGTGTCACTGAGCCACTGCCTAAAATATACAGGCTAAACCACATAACGCCTGGCAATGTGGGCACCAAGTTACATGATGCTGAAGTTAGGAAAGACCCATTTTTAAAAAGATATTGTCAAATAAAACCAAAACTGTAACAATAAAATGTCACCACGGTCAGAAGGTGATCGTTCTTGTTTGTGCAAAGGTTAACGTTAAAGTTACACGCCCAGATCATAACAGCTATACCTTAGACTTGCATACATTAAAATGAAAAAAAAAAACCGTAATCCGCGACTTAATACCTCATTTGGGGAAACGTTTTCACTGTGTCTGCATTTATTCCACTCCCCGTTTTAGCAAATGTTTCCCCTCATGTTAGTTGGCCGTAGAATTTAAGGTATAAAACACACCATCACTGACTGACAAGCTACCACCGAATACAGGAGCTAACGTGCTACCATATAATTTAACCAAGAAAAGCGGTTGAAATACCCAAATTGTAACACAACAATTATAACCGCCCGGTTAATAAGTACCTAAATTATATTCACTGAAGTCAGTTCTTTTAGAAATAAAATAAAGGTCTGTTAAAACGCGTCAAACAACCGATGCTACTTAGCTTAGGTAGCGCTGACTCGTCTGTCAAAAAAGCATCTCAGGCCATGAAGTCTATTTGCACTTCACAAAAAAACAAACGTCGAATATATTTACATAGAAGCCTTTAAAAATACTTACTGCTATTTTTCAAATATCTCTCCGTCCTCCTAAGGGGCTCTCCAACATCCAAATAACTGTCCCCGTTGTCTGACCAGCGCTTGGCAGACCCTCCCAGGCTAAGGCCGCAACTACAGCCTCGACCCTCGCTTTGCCGATCGTCCCCGTCGAAGACGCACTTGCGTGCGGGGTAGTCCGAGGTGACGACGCGGAGGGTTCCCACGGAGGCCTAAAGCGACAGCTCCGGGTATCCCAAACCCGCCTTTCCGTTCTTTCCTTAGACGGGGATCCCCATCACATCTCCCTCTTTCTAAGGACCATTTCCTGGCGACTTCGATGTCTCTCGTCCTTCCACACAATGGCGACCCCCAAGATTCTGCGTCTTTTCCACCAGGTATTAATGATGCATTTAAGTCAGTGGTATATAGTTACCCCCCTTACCCTTTCTTTTCTCCCCCGGTGGTGAGATAGATTTCGGGTCCTGGCTTTTTCAGGTCGATCATAAACAAAGTTCGAGTCCAAATGCTGCAGGGCAATAAAACCAGTCCCGTTTCGGAAGTTGTGCTTTTGCAATCCGTTTCAGTTTAAACAGGATCAATTCGGTTCTGTTCTCATGTTTTTGCAATGTAAACAATAATCAGGAAAATCACACATTTTCTCGTGAGATTGCTTAAGAATTTTCACCTTCTTCACTTCAGCCTGCCCCCAAATCATTGTCTGGACCAATGGCGAAACCCCGTGTACGCCACACAATTTCACTGCGCCCACCCACACAAGTAGCAAAATGATCACTTATCACAAAGTTACCATTACAATTATGTTCTCACCCACACTTTACAGACAGTCTACAGACGGTACACAGACTCATATACAGTACATCCTCCAAAATATACAGCATATATGTGTGTGTATTTATGTATATTCCTGTATATTTTATACACACATTTATACACATATACAATATATACAGTATATATATATGCATATATGTATGTATATATGCATATATATACACTGTATATATATATATACATATATTTACATATATACATACATATATACTGCATACATACATACATGGTTAGCAGAAGGTTGAATTGAATTAGATATACGACAGCAATAAATCAATCTATGGAGATTGATCAGATTGAACATTTAGGTAAGAAATATTTGTGTAGCTTAAATAGAATACTAAACTTCTTTTTTAATGGGTTTTGGGATTTGTTATTCTACTATGTGCATTAAAAACATTAAAATACAATACTGTAAATACACACACACACATATATCTATATTGAAATATATACAGTAGATACACACACACATATATCTATATTTAAATATAGATATACATGTATATATTGAGGATGTCACAGGATATACAGATATGTGTGTATCTATAAATGTTCATATATATACAAACACACACACATAAAATTATAATTTATAGACGTATATAAAATATCAATTAACTGATTTAAGCATAATTACGTTGCATATATATCGATATATATATACATATATATGCATTTATGTATATATATATACACACATAAATATATATGAATATATGTGTTTATTTACATACATACATACTGTACATATATACATACGAAGCTGCCTTATTAAGTGTCTAGACAGATGTCTCATTAGAGGTCCAACACCAAGTTTTTTTTTTTTTGTTTTTTTTTTAAAAAACACTGTTGCCACACTTAGTGTAGAGTTGAGATTTTTTTTATTGATTTTCAAGGTACAAAAGGATGATCTTTTATTAAAAAGTCAATACCAAACACTCTCTTCTTTAAAACCACCCTTTGTTTCAGGGTATCCAGCACTTCCTCTGAACTGATCTCCAGAAAAGAAGAATCCGAATCATCAGGACGACAATACCTTAAATCCTGTCTGTCAATTTTACAGCAGACCAGATTTATTCCAGATCCAACTCTTATTTTCACACAAGAGTGTGTCGTTGTCCCATTCTCTGTTCTTCATATGCTCATTTGAAAATCAGCTCCCAGTTTCGGTGGACGCATGACGGGTTCTCTCCTCCGCCTCAGGAGGCTGAACTGGAGCCTTGCTGTACTTGCACTGGATCCAGACTCTATACATGGTCAGCTGTTTGCCTCTGTTCACCTGCAGCCTTCGGTCTACGAGGTTTTGCACTTTCTGAAGGCCTGCTGCAGTGAAGAGCTCATGAAGCTCGTCTGAAGATAAAACAGAATATAATTGTATACAACACAAAACAATGTTAGATCTGGAAAAGAGTAGAGAATGGGCTTTTTACCTTGGGTGAAGAAATAGACTCTTGTACCATCACCTCGGACGTAAAAGTTTTCCGACAAACACCTCCCTTAAAAGAAAGGATTGTCATGTAGTGTTATTTTACCAACAACTGCAAATAACCAAACTCTTTCAAGTATTCAATCACAGTCTAGTTAAGTACTTAGTTAATGTACTTAGGATCAACTGCTCAAAACAATGGAGACTGTGGAAAAGAGGAGAAGAATAGAGTACAGATGCCAGTACAGTCAGGATGGAACAGCTGGAGAAAAGAGTCGGGAGTGATCTGTGAGAGTCAGCCAAGGTGAAGGGAAAGGTTTACAGGACAGTTATGAGACCAGCCATGATGGATGGATTAGAGACACTGGGAATAGACAGAAGACAGGAGGCAGAGCTGGAGGTGGAGGAGTTAAAGATGCTGAGACAAGGACGGACAGGATCAGGAATGAGGTGATTAGAGGGACAACACAGACAGGAAGGTTTGGAGAAAAAAAAACTAGAGAAGACAAATTGAGATGGTTTGGACATGTCCAGAGGAGGGACAGTGGATACATTGGTAGAAGAATGATGAAAAGAATGAGATGGAGCTACCAGGTAGGAGACAAAGAGGAGGTTGATGGATGCAGTGAGGGAGGAGATGGAGGTGGAGTAGAAGATACAGAGGAAGATGGAAAACGTTGAACGAACCCCTGAAAAAAGGGACAAAGCCGAAAGGAGAAGTCTAGTAATAAACACTGCATTGCTGCTCCAGCTCAGAGCCACAAACCTCTGGATTTGAAATGTTTGGTTTTTCTTTTAATATTTCTCATGCTTTGATCAATGGCATTTAATGACAGGAAAAAAAACAAGCTGCAATTTTAAACAAAAGGCAGCGGCAACTTTATAGAGGCAGCGCTCTGCAGTAAAACTTAAGGATGAAAAAAGCCCTGTTGCTGTGGGAATGAACAAAACTACACATTTAGATACAAGATGTTACAATACTGCGAACTTTACCAACTTTAACAAACAGTGTAGTCGGAAAAATATTCTCAACTAAGTCTAAATTCAATCAGAAGATGTATTTCAGACTTTTTATTCCACAGTCATATAATGCCAACTTGTTTAAATTCCCCTAACAGTCACATTGACTCATTCTGGTTGTGTTTCCATGACTGACCTTTCTTGAAGCGAAGCTGTGCCATATCATAACGTCCGTAGTCTCTGAGCAGCATCACTCCCCCGGGCTTTAGGAGTCGTGCCAATCTACTGATGGACGCCTGCATCCTGAGAGATGGGTTTATGTCGTGTTAGAATTACTGACAATGAATAGGTTGGAAATACCAGGAGTATAAACACAGGAAATGAGGATGCTTCCTATAAAACACATTTAAGAGAGGAAGATTTGGCATCGGAAAAAATAACTTATAGTGCAGTGTTGTGTAAGTTGTGGCAGATAAATACCCCTTAATAAAATTACATTTCCAGTGTTCTGAGATATTTTCCTACCTATGAAATTTTCCTACCCGAATTAACTGTGCATGGGCACAACAAGGATTTCTCAAGTGCACACAGCCTATAACTTTCTGCAACCAGACCAGTGTAAAAAGTTAGAATCTTGTATCAGTGACTCTGTGCCATTTTGAGTTTATTGTTGTTGTCCTCACTGAGAAAATATTTCCTAATTAAATATAGTTGCATTATTGATGATGGAATCCTGGCCATTCTATTGGTCAGTTCTTTTGTTGATATGGGTATGGATCAAGTGGAAGTAATGGAAACATTATTTCTCTGCGTCCCGGCACCAATTCACAAGGTACCAGTCCCCGGCCCAGTGGTTGAGGATCACTGTTATAGAGGATGAGCAAATTCTTAAGGGAAAACTTACAGTCCGTGTAAAAAAACCAAAGAGAATGTGCAACATCGCAAGTGGGGGAATTATTAAAGGAGGTTCATACTTGTCTGGATGCAATGCAGAAAGCACGAAGATCAACACGATGACATCAAGGGTTCCATCGGGGACAGGATAATCGGCCTCAGCGTCACTCAGATCATGAACGAAGGCCAAGCAACGCTCTGAGTCGTACTCTGGATTGGTCTGACCATAAAAGAACATTTGTCCCAATTTGTCCAATGATCCAAATGACTGTTGATGTAAATACCTACAACTAATTACTCTCCATTCACCTCACCTTCACCAGCTCCACAGCAGTGCTGGAGAAATCACAGCAGTAAACAAATAGTCCTGGGTCACTGCAAAAAAAAAAAAAAAAGCTAAAGTTACTTAGTGTTCACTTGTGTATATTGTATCCTTCTGTTTATAATGAATAATGGTCTTTACTTACTTGTTAGTCTTCAGTATTGGGAAAACTGTGTTTCCCACACCACAGCCAACCTGTGCCAAAATGGGGGAAAAAAATCAATGAATAAATTGAAAAGAAATATATAAATTTTTTTGGACTCTTATGAATTATTTAACATTTTAAATTCAAGTTAGCTAGACTTTTCCTTGGAATTGAAAGAGGTTTATTTCCTCAACTGAAGTCCAATTTGCTCACAAGAAAACTCTTTAAATACAATAACGAGAATGAATAAGTAATTTTTGGAGTCCTCAGTAAAAACTAATTCACATTTTGTGTCATAAACAAAGTATTTCTACCTATTGTAGCTGTAAACAAATGTATATCCACTTCAACAGAGCCAAGGATGAAAAGAAAATCTGTCACAATGTTCAAAATGTCCTCTCTAGAGCAGCTCAACGTGATACAGTTTATTGCAAAACACGACACTGTAAATCTTAGTCACTGTAAAGAGACATAGGAACATAGTGTTTATGAAGGAAGTTGTGTTTCTCCTTCCTGATATTCCCAACCTGACTCGTCTGTTTTCATAGAAATTCTGCTAAGGCAGATAGCAGTGATGCAAAATGGGAATCAACTGTGTAACTCCAGGGTTCACTTCCTGGGAAAGTTCAAATCCCAGTTAGGGCAGCTGGCGCCTTCTAGTGGGCACACCCCCTGGTGCAAGATTCATGGGGGGCTGGTGCCTAACTGTATAAGCAGACAGCAACAAATGGTAATAATAATAATAATATCCTTATTGGCCAGACACTGGGGAACTCACTACAGTAGTACAGTCTTTGACAGATTCTGTCACAGGAAGTGCCATTTAGTACATAGTTGTAATGAACTGGTTACTACAAAGGTGGTGCCATTAGGTTTGTTTTGTCCAGGAGTTAAACCTAGATCTCCCTGCTTTCAAGGCAGGACATGCTTTCTTAGTACATACTGTAGTTGGGAAACCATTCATGCTTCACAATTGAAATTTCAAGTAAGGATGTTGGATAATATTGATCAACCAATATTTTCCGAAATCCATCTATCAGACCTCCCTGATACTAACATAACTACATGATCGGTGAGATTGTTTTTTTTTTTTCAGATAATGAAAATCTGGTAACACAATCCATGGGTTTTGCCAACTGAAATCACTCACAAGGGTTTCAAACGGGCATTCAGTTTTGGAAATTTAAGTGCTTGGACAATAACGATAAAGAAAATGGGCTAGTGGCGAAAGTTAGTATCAGACATCCCAATTGGGATGGAGACTGAAATAACAGTCAAATCAACATGTTGACAGACAACCCCCCACCTCCAGAACGCGGTAGGTTGCAGAGGATCCAGGAAAGTCATCACAGGCAACATTGATGCTTTGTTCCTGGTCCAGAGAGACTCGCTGTTCGTCGCTGATGCCTGGGGCAGTCTGGTGAGACCCATTGTTCAGGCAGTGCTGTGGTGCCAGCTCTGGGAACTCTGTGAAGAGCCAGTGTCGGTCTTTGAAGAAACGGTTCTCATGGATTGTGTAAAACTCATTCCAGTACTCATTGGCTCGGCCGTCAAACTCCTCTGAAAGAAGAAAAGGAAGCATTAGAGCTCAGTTGTCATCAACAGGAGTTTACACAGCTTCAAGAACTGTTAAACTCAGTATTAACAAAGTACTTTTTTGCATAAGGGAGAGTCAAGTCTGTGTTTCCAAAAAAAATGCAACCTTGTTTCTCTTGAGGTAGTGGCTGACTGTTTTCTAGAACTTTCTTCTTAGCGGCTTCTTCTTGTTCCTCGCTCCACTCCACATTGTCCCTGTCAACAACAGAAAATCAATATCTAGTGTGGGTGGAGGGCTGTGGTGAAAAACAGCTCAGAAACACTTGGCAGCGCTGAAAATTAGAAACTGTAGACGAGGCTGGAACATTTCCCAGGAGCAGCAGCAGCAATACCAGTGACACAGTAAATATACTTGCTCCTCCGAGGGAATTATATAAAAAAACACATATTAATATATAACACTGTATTTAGAACAATGTTTACATAGAGTGTTAGAATCAATCAATAAAATGTTATTTACATTGAAATACATATTTGGACAAATACAGCACTAGTTTGAGTTTTTTTTTCAGGAAAGTGGATTTTAGACTGTTTTATTAAGAGTTAATTTGCTGACAAACCCTGCTAACTATGTCCAACATCAGCTTTTACCAATATCTGATTTGCCAATATTGTCCAAAAAGTAAATTTTCCAATATCGATATATACCGCTGTTTACCCAAAACATGTCAGAATCCTTTGTATACCTAATATATAATACATATATAATGTATAATATATATTGAACTTTATATATGTATATTTCTTGTATATAAATATATATATAAATAATTTATATTAACAATATTATATATTAATTATATATGTACGTATGTATATATATATACATAATGTATTATGGATATACATCCCTAATAAATAAACACACACAAACACATATCTATGAATATATAACATGCAAATGACATAGATATTAGCGGTATCATGTAATTATCCTAATATTGGGCCGATATTATTGCATCCCTACTTATGACATTATTTACATCATCTTCTACAGTGACAAATGTCTCCCCCAGACATTTGTCACTGTCCCAAACCTGCTTTTTAAATATTACAGTTCATCAATAAGAAACATACAATGTTAAAACCATAAAAACGAATTAATTAATTGTGACATGTCGGGGAAAAACAGTCGAAACACCTCCACAGTGCATGCCGAGAGTGTTTTGTATTGTTAAGTTATATTTCACTGATAATTAGATCTAAAATTAACAGTGAAATGGCATATCAACAACAAAGCCAGGACAAGTCCAGGGCAGCCACTGTAAACACCGTTTTATCGCTTGTATTTACTGACCAGGCATTGTGCTGGAAGACCTGTCGAGGGTCGGTGAGAAACCGTGTTCCAAACTGAGGTCTCTTCACATCATTGGACGATGAATCTGACAGAATGAGTCCCGAGTCTCCGCCGTCTTCCTCCACCGACAACACGCCGTGGGGCGCCGCCATTTTGGATGTGACGAAAGCATGCGCGGTGACGAGGGCTGCTTTCAAAGAACCTCGCAAATGTGACAACTTTAATCTTGGATCGAATAGAAGCTGCGCCGACACAATATTACAAAACAAAAAGGGGTTTGAAAGTTATCCCTAATTTATTTAAATGTCATTTTTTGACAACGCACTATTTCGCACGGGGCGATGTTATTGCCAATAGAGCGACAATGGCAGCGTTGAGTTTAACTGCACTACTTTAGATCTCATACACATCTAGATGTGTATAAGAGACAGGTCGAGGGTCGGTGAGAAACCGTGTTCCAAACTGAGGTCTCTTCACATCATTGGACGATGAATCTGACAGAATGAGTCCCGAGTCTCCGCCGTCTTCCTCCACGGACAACACGCCGTGGGGCGCCGCCATTTTGGATGTGACGAAAGCATGCGCGGTGACGAGGGCTGCTTTCAAAGAACCTCGCAAGTGTGACAACTTTAATCTTGGATCGAATAGAAGCTGCGCCGACACAATATTACAAAACAAAAAGGGGTTTGAAAGTTATCCCTAATTTATTTAAATGTCATTTTTTGACTGTAAACGCACTATTTCGCACGGGGCGATGTTATTGCCAATAGAGCGACAATGGCAGCGTTGAGTTTAACTGCACTACTTTAGATCTCAGTTAGATGGTGCAAATTTTACACACCAGAGGGCGCCAAATAATAGAATTGTCTTTCACTGGACAGTTGAAACGCCGGTCTGGGTTGAGCGCTTAACTGCTGTATATTTTGACTGAGATACAAATAAGTTGACATTCATCAAAATGATGGTGTTTTATACAAACACTATTTTCTATCCACAATATACAACATTAGCACAAATGCATAGTAAGTAAATATGCAACTAGTTTGTCAACTGGTGCTAGTGAGTGATAAGAGCTCATTTTAATTGAACCAATCAATGTTATGTAACTTTAGTAAACTCCGTTTTACTGTGGGCCACAATTATATACTGATGATCTTGCAAACCAAATATAAATACACTCGACAGCACCATCTGCTGTAAAAAATAAACTGTAACAACAATTAATTAAAGGTTTTTAATCTAAATATATGGTTTTGTACAGGCAGGTGGTAAAGTCATCAACCCCTTAAAGTCCACGTCCTCAGGATGTGGACTTTAAGGGGTATTCAATTAACTTAAACACAAAATTTTATTTTTATCAACAGAGGAAGATGACGTCACAGTCTTGGTTTCCACCAGGAAATGTTATCTTAGTACACAGTACAAGACACATGTGCTTTGTGGCGGCTGATCTCACACCAGATGACATGGTCATTTCCTTGTCTCTGTCTCACTGGTTTTGTGTCTTGTTTCGCAAAGTATTAAGAAAAGTCACACACAAAACTTGTTTAGGGTTTTTTTTTTTTGTGCAAACACATAAAGAAAAACAGTGACCCTTTACACCATATCCTGAGAGAAGATTCAGTGAGAACAAACCGCGTACAAGCAAAACACATTTTAGAAGAGCGTCACAGTGGTCTCATATGTAAAGCATAATTGAAAATTGTGTCTGATTACTTGATTTCAAGTGAGTTTTCTCTAATTTTTTCACATGAATATCTTTTAAGGAATGCAATCAGTTCACCCGAACACACGGAAATAGAATAAAATGTCTAAGTGTAGTCCTGTTAGGTAGAAAAATAAGTTCTCAGTACCATCAAAAGACAAATATTTCTAGTTGATAAAGATTAGGTTAAAGATGTTGGGATTTTCAATTAGTTCAGACTGAAGTTTAAGGAGTTGTTTGGTTAAATGTAAAAATTTAACTTGACTGTAAGTTGACAGAGTTACAGGCTGTGGTCACACTTCTACAGTAGGCTGCGGTAAAACAATGGAAGAACTGCAGTCATTTCCTAGTTCTGTAGAAACAGATTCTTTCTCTCTCACTGAGATTCATCTTTTCACTGATGGTTTTCTCACATTCACTGTTTGCATCCCATCATATCGTACAAAAGGCATCTTTTCAAGAAGAGCTCATTGTTGAGCAGTTTAACAGTTGTTGAAAATATCGGTGATTTCACACATATGTACAAACAGATGTTTGGAAACAAACCAACCCAGTGGCTAAGCACTTCTTCCCTTTATTAATCTATGACCTGTCACCACAGCTTTGAGGTTGAAGCCAGTCTTTGGCATTAGACAAAAAATAGTTAAATTCTATATTATAAGTTATTTTAAAAGTCCAACACCTGAGATTAAAATTTCTATTTAATTAAGTCAGAAATTTTACTGAAATTTAGCAAAATTCTTACACATTTTTACAATTCTACAGTAGTCTTAAAATCCATTTTCATATATTCTTTTTTGATTGGAAAATAATTGTATTCCTACTTGTATGTCAGAATAAAAGCATTCGTCACTGTGTTTACAAATATATCTCAAAACAGTTTTCTTTAAATAAAGTTACAGTCCAGATCTGATCTTCTACAAGAAAATAAAAACTAATACCAAGTCAGAATTATTAAACTCTGCAACTCTCTTTTGTATAATATATTTTTCTGTCTTGTTGCCATTGTTGCCATATCCGTCGGAATCATAGAAACTAAATCTGTGGTTTTAACAAGCAGGTGACCACAGAGGAAAGACAAACCGCTGTAAAACAACGTTTTCTAGTTCTCTATATTCTGACACAGTTCCCATGAAGAACTCAGTACGAAAAAAAAAACAATGTGATGAATTGAGTGGAGAGAATTAACTTGAGTTGTTGTTTGATACAGACAACAGATTTATAATTTACAGACCAGTTTAGCAACTAATGAGAACTACCAATGAAATGTCTGTGGGGTTTCAATTGTCAAAGCTGTAACTTTTGCAACCAGGAACACACGCGCAATTAAAAAAAAGAAAAGAAAAATACAGACAGGGGGCAGCATCCAAACATACATCCAACCATTCTCACTTTTTATCTATTCTAAGAATCATGTGTGAAGCTGCATTAGTTTCAAAGTGATTGCAACTTGACATATGATTGTGTAAAAAAAAAAAAAAAACAGCAGTTGTTGTGGCATTGCAAACGTTTCCCAGGATGATACACAGTACTACAGCAACTGCAGTTCTACCACTAACCTGACAGCTCCGCTGCTGGAATCTGTTCATGATGTGACACAGTGTGTAAAAATGAACCATAACAATATTAACAGTTCTGGATTGTTTTTTTTTTGTCACACTTCATACACCAATTTCATCCCGTTGTTGACAGCAGTAAACATGTCTCTTCTACAGTAGCCTGTCACATGACAGTGTACGCCCTTTGCCGTTGGTTCCTGTGCCGCTACACGTAGCCCTGAGTTTTTCCTCAACCCTTTCGGCTCATCAGTTTCCTCTGTATGCTATGTTAGTGAAGGTTGAAGTGGCTCCCACGTACAAAGGATTGTTGGCCTGGGAAATAGACGAAATAAACAGAAATAAAAATTTCATTTAATCTTATATTAAACACACATTGATCATTGATCTACCACAGGGGTGGGCAAACTTTTTGACCTGCGGGCCACAGTTTCTCCTAAAATTGGACACGGGGCCGAGTCAAGACCAGAGAGATGGAGCGTTCGTGTAAGCTAAGTTAAATGGCAAGTAAAAGTCATGTATCAAACCCAAAATACTACATTTCTAATAGCCTATTATGTCATCTACTGGGAAAATGCAGGCACTGTAGGGAAAAGTCGGAAGTTTAATTATAATATAAATAAATTATTTAATTTGGACAGGGATGGTGGGCCGCATTAAAAGGCTCAACGGGCCACATGTGGCCCCCGGGCCTTAGTTTGCCCACCCCTGATCTACCAGGTCTCAGGGGCAGCAGTCTCCACAAGCCACCCAAATCACACTGCTCCATATTGTCAGCCTTCCTGTGTGTGGTGAGCCCACTGGAAGTTATGTGGGTCTGGACGATGCGATGCTCAAAGCTGGTGGATTAGAAGCCTTGAGGTTGTCCATCACCTTAACCAGTAGGCCACCACTGCTGGCCATGTTGTATACTTCATACAAAAAAATGTATACATTTTTTGGTTGTTGCCAGGATCATACAGCTCATTTACTAAGTTCCTTATTCATGTACCTGTGGTATCTGGGTAAGTCAAAAACAAAGTGGAGGGGGAGAGAGGGTGAATCTGAACATATGTTTTTATGTCTTAATGTAGATTTTGTGCCATATATGTATACCTTTTACTAAATACTACTTTGTAACCTTGGACAAAAGCACCTGATTAGTCTAAATGTTGCTGTGACAAGTGCTAACAGTAATCCATCTTTTTCTTTCGGCTTGTCCCTTTTTTTTCCAAAGGTTGCCCACAGCGAGTCAACAACTTCCATCTCCCCCTGTCCTCTGTAACTCCAACTACCTCCACGTCCTCCCTCACTTTATCCACCAACCTCCCCTTTAATGTATTTTTAATATTTGAGAGTTTCCCACCGTGTCAAATTGGGCCTTGGCTCTTTCCTCTTCAAATTTAGCGAACTCTCTGCGGTCGTGGATGGTTACCAGCAGCTTCCAGATAAGCAAGCCAACGAGGCCCAGCAGAATAATAGCTCCAGCTGTCGCCAGGAGCACAACCAGGATATTTGCACCTTCGGGGCATTCTGGAAAACACAGAGAGGGGGGAAAGAAACAGTTAATTAAGAAACATTTTATTTTCAAAACTGGAGTCAACAACAGTTCAGCACATGGACATGTTTGGGTTTTTGTTGTGTAGTGGAGTCCAGCTGGTGATTTGTTCTTTAGACAAGCATGTTATTATGATGCACGCACACACACACACACACACACACGCAATCTCACTGTTTCCCTGATGCAGCAGTACTCAGTGTTATTGAAGTCACATGTGAGAACACACTCTTCCACTCTTAAAATGTCTGTACCTTCTTAGCAGTTCAGATTTCTGGAAAAAAGTTTTTTTTTTTCCAATACCTGGCTCTTTCACTACAAACAAAATGGAGTTCCCACTATCATCTTCATGATACTGGAAGTGCACCACACAGTCATTCACATCCTGGTATGAGCAGTTCACTGCATTGGCCGTGGATGTTTCGTAGTCTGTCAGAAGGAGGAGAGAAGGACAAACAAAATAGTTTTTTTTTTTTTTTTAAGGAAAACAATAATTAAAACTTTCTCAACAGCAAATTATACAGTTCCTCACCCAGCTGATCACCCAGTTCATCCACTATTCTGATCTCATCCCTGCATATTCTGTTGCAGCTGTCATCAGAGTAATACTCTCCTCTCTTGAAGTGCTGACACTCAACACACGCCCTGCAAACGGAAACCATTCCAGCTTACAATTACAGGGCACACAGGTGGTTCTGATATGGTCAGACCTCAGGACATCACATTCACACAATTCCAAAATATCACCTGGAAATCATACATACACGTATTAAGCACCAAACAGTTGGTTAAATTTCTGTATTATAATGCAAACAGAATAACTCTACGTTCTCTCTCTTTGTTGGATTTCATTAACTGAAATGTTTAAATATATAAAAACTCAATTCCCATTCCCAAAATCCCATACTCATGACTCCCACATATCCAAATACTGACTTTAAAGCCTGAACTTACTTTTTGATGGTGCAGGAATCAGGACAGGTGGGACATTTCTCACAGGTGGCGCCGTAGGCACCAGGTTGAGTGCACTGACACACCCCACACTCACAGTTCCCGCGGCCACTGCACAACAGACCGATGCTGGACATGCATGTGTCGGTTCGTGCAGAGCAGTTGCAATTTTCCCCTTTCCAACCAGCGTCACACTCGCAGAAGCCGCAGCTGCACTTACCATGATCTGGAGGAAATATAAGAGAATCAGACACGACAATTGGTAGTTAATCCATTTAGAAATGTTTTTTTTTCTGGGGTTCCCACATTGAATCATCATTTCCAATCTCTGTCCTCTGTATCTTCTACTCTAACTCCAACTACCTCCATGTCCTCCTTCACTGCATATATTAATATCTTCTTTGTCTCCTATCTGGTAGCTCCATCTCTAGCGTAATTCTTCTACCAACTCAATCTGGCTTCTGTAGCATTTCTCCAAACCTTCCAGTCTGTGTTGTCCCTCTAATGATCCCTCTCATTCCTGATCCTGTCCATCCTTGTCTGTCCTAAAGAGATTTTCAGCATCTTTAACTCCTCCACCTCCAGCTCATGTTATCTTCTTATTGGTACTATCTTCATTCAACCCAGCCACAGCCTTGGTGCTCTCTTGGTGATATCTCGCATAAAACCTGCGCGCCAAAACATTCCCAGAATGGTATTGGCTGGGGGTTAATTGTAAATTTTGCTGGCTGAAAGTTCAGATGACAACAGAAATGCATTTTGTCTTAATGGAGCACAAATTAAATTATGACAGAGTGTCTAGGGAGACACTGTGCAGCGTATGAGTAAGTCAGGAGTGGCAGAATAGCATGTCGGGTTTATGCAACGACAGCAAGACAGTAATTATGTGAGTGTGTTGTCGAAGTGACTGACACCCCTTGTTTTTTACTTTGGTCATGGACAGGTTGTCGAATGAGGTCCAACAAGAGGCTTTGGGTCAACACACATGGCAGTACAAAATGTATAGAGAGTGAAGAGAGAACAGTAGAGAAGGTAAGAAAATGAATGCGTTTTCTGATAAAAGATCAGCAGCAAAAGAAATGAAATTTCAGGTGTTTTGAAGTATTTTCCTTCCTATAAAATCTTCCTACCTGTGTTAACTGTGCACGCAAACAACATGGATTTCTCAAGCGCACACACACATATACTTTTCTGCTCCCAAGCGGTATGCAAGGTTAGTTTGTTTTTTGCAAATAGTTCGACATCCTTTGGAGTTTATTGTTAGACAAATGCAATAAATGTGTGGATTTACAGTCATGTGAATGATATATCATAACTAAATAATCCATTTATCTTTTAATTAGTAATAAATAATGAACCACTATGCTGTTTATGTCACACTAAGCTCACGGCCCTTCTAGTTGTCATGGAATCCCAACGTTTCTATTGGAAGAACATAGTGAAAGGAGGTAAGACATGACAGAAACAAGCATCTGGACATGGATCAAGAGTGTGTCATGGACAAATGTGACCAAGAGAAAGCACGATGCATCTTGCACCGGCACCAGTCCGTGGCCCCGTGGTTGGGGACCACTGACTTAACGTTATTTCAGTTTTATGTGTTATCTCATTTGAAGTAATGGACAGGATTAGAAAGGAGCAGAGAGAGGGAGGGTTACTGGAAGGTGGAGAGGTTTAGAGACGAAGGCTCAGATAAAAATGATAACATTTTTTATCAATGTATTTTTAATTAACCGGGCCATGAATGAATCACAGAGGTATTTCTGGCTGGCTTCACCATTGTTTTCTTTAGACAATCTATCCCTGTGTTGAAATGTTGACATTCCTGACCAAGGCTTTTATCACCATAATTCTTAATCAGTTGTCTTTTGACACAGGGGGAAATATAAGTACCCAGAGAAACACACCGAATGAGAACATGCAAAGTCCAGACAGAAAGACCATCTGTCCATGTAAGGAAACCAGCTGCCGACCATCTGCTAGTCCGGTTGTGAATCTTTAACAGTATGTTAAAGCTTTAAATAAATACTTTTAATCTAGAGAGTACATCTCTATGCATGTTCTTTAATGTGTATCTATTTGTCCGTAACTAGGTGGGTGTGCCTATGCAATAATATTGTGAAATACCAATTATAGAGGCATCAGACAATGTTTCACACGACTGTGGTTTATGTGCTGTTTGTGAAATGTTTTTAAATATCGTGTGCATGACTGGGAAACCAATGGTTTGCGCAATGGTAAAAAAAAAAGAGTCATTACCCTGGAAGTAGTTTTAAAAAACACAGATGTTCTCCTTTGTTATTAACTTAAGTTCGCCAAGGATCGGGAAATGACTTTAGTAGGTGTCTAGAGCTTACTAAGAATAAGACAAATATAGAGCAAACCTTTCAAAATTTGAAATAAATGAGCTAAACTAACCAAACTATTACTTTGTAATGATCAGCCAGGTACACAGCAAACACACTGTAGCTATAGTTATTGCTGTAGTTAATGAGGAAAAGGAATAAACATAATCATCGCCATGCTAGAATATATTAATATTTACTTATTGCCAGGTTGCTACTGAGGTGCTCTGATCACCAGCCTGAACCACAAAACTTCTGAAGGCTGATCGTGTGGAGCAATGTGATTTGGGTGGAAATTGTGGAGACTTTTGCTCATGTGGCCTGACGACTGATAAGTGGGTGAAAATGGATGGATGAATGAATATTAAATAAAAAAACAAAGTTAAGCAAAATTGCAACAAATCAGACTCAAAACAATTAAAATATTGGGTTAAGTCCAGAATAAAGCCAATATTAACCAAAAATAATAATAAACAAACAATAACAACATACAACAATAGGGTTAGCCATAATAAGAGAGGGACAAGACAGTCAGGAAGGACATCTTCAGAGGAGGGACAGTGGATACATTGGTAGAAGAAAGTTCCTAGCGATGGAGCGTAGAAGATACAGACACAGAAGATAGAGGAAGATGGAAAATGTTTATTCATTGTGTTAACCTCTGAGAGGAAGAATAATAATTTAAAAGTAATTAAGATGAAATACAAATAAAAAAAATCAAGGCAAGAAAGTATTTAATAAAAACTACAGATGTTCTGTGCAGTGGACTTAAAGAGACTTAGGACTTAAAGTCACTCTGAGTTAGCCAGCTGGGCACTCAGCAACTGAAAAACAGTAACTCTTTTGAAACAATTTCAACTACTTCCATAAAAAACGGCCAGTGACGTAAAGCACTGTTAAAGGAATTCTTATCTATCAGTGACATATTGAGGAAACAACTTCCTGGACTCATAAGGGTTGAAACTTGAAAGGAAGCTTTCCTTTTTAAAACAATACAAGAGATGAGTGATGGGATGAGAAATAAATGTCTGTACTCCATGTAGGGACATGTATATAGGGACTCGGACTCTGTCTTTTAATGACAAGTAAAGACATTTGAGGAACTCAGACACACATCTGCAGCTAATCTCTAAAATACACTACGGCAACCAGACCAGTCCAGCAGACACTGTTGTCATTGGTTAATGATGGACCACTTTAGTCAGCACTGTGGATACATCAGCAGATTTAATGATCTCACAGCGAAGGTAGGACAGACTAACCAAACGACATCTGGTACTGGATGACTAAAAGGTCACATGAGTCATGGCCCAGTTGGATCAGACGGGAAGGATGGGTGGTGGTACAAAAGTGCCTGACTCAGACAGATGTGCAAAAAGTAAATAGAAAAAAACCTACTCCAAGTGTATTGATAGCAACTACAGTCAAACAATTAAAAAAAATGTTGTTTCTGTATATACAAAATAAAACTATATCATTCATTCCTCTTCTTATTGCCCGTTGCTGGGTCGCAGGGGCAGCTGGCCCCACCCAAATCACATTGCACCATATTGTGAGTCTTATTGTAGGTGGTGAACCCACAAGAGTTCATGTGGGTCGGGACGGTGCTATGCTCTCTTCAGTGGTGGATTCAAACCTTAAGCCCTACGAACCCAAGTCCGCTACCTAAATCACTAGGCCACCACTGCCGACATAAAAATATTCAATAAAAAGTAAACTGTACTTTTCTATGGGTAAAAATTTCAACTTGATGTAATGCAATGTAATGTAATGTTATATGTTCAGAAATGCTGACCATTTTACCCTGAGAACAGCCGGCTCTTTTAGTTTGAGATTACATTCTTTCTTGTGACATGTTTACCTTATCCTACATGGTTCAACTGAGCGCTAATCCTGGCCATAAATCACATGTTTGCTTTTCGCTGGGGTATAACACAAGGTAGTACCAATAGCTGAGGGGGGGAAGACATGAATACAACATAGTAAATAAAAACACCTGGTTGAGGAAGGAGAGAGGAGAAAGTCGGCAGACACATTTACAAGAGAAGCAAAAGTTTGGGGCTGATTGCAGCAAAGGAATGCAGGCCTCATATTTAAGGGCCCTGGAGCTATACCAACTGACTGACTGACTGGTTGCTTCTTGGACCTGTACCAGCTATACAGCCCCTCTGGTAGCAGGAAAAAAAGACAGCCGAAGGTGCTGTAACACAAGAGCTATATCACCTAGAAAAGCAACTCAGCTTATTTTCCGCAAAGTTTCTTTTTGGTTTTAAGAACTTATAGTTTATGAGAGGCTGAATGTTGTACCTGATGGAATGCATCTTTTTTAGCTAAAGGCGCTCTTAAATATTTTGAGAAATACAGTAGATTCTAACAAACCAACCACTAGGGACACAAGCCGGTGTTTTTTTTAATGCCGGTCCCAAGCCCCGATAAATGGTGAGGGTTGCGTCAGGAAGGACATCTGACGTAAAACTTGGGGCAAATCAACGATGCGAGAAAACAAAATGATTTCCACACTGAATGGAAATTGTTGACTTGCTGTGGCAACCCCTGAAAAAAAGGGACAGGCTGAAAGGAAAAGAAGAAGACAGTAGTACTATTTTCTACTTGAGTTTTAAAACTCATCATAACCACTCTCATATTACATTACCCTGAAACACAGACTGTCAAATTTCACCACCGTGATTGAGTAACTGTGTATTGACTTGTAACCGAGCACTGCAATAAAAACAATAGTCAAACCCGAGCTGCACTATTTGGGAGTGGTCTGATGTGACTGTGTACTTTAACTCTTAAGGTTTACAGGCTCGGCAGCGCACAGGCCACTAATGAATTTTCTGTTTATGCTCCGCTGTTTGGAAAGTGTTTAGATGATATTTACCGGCAAGGAAAAGTCACATGGAAGTAGAAGGGTCATTGGAAAAGCTGTATAAACTACAGTTTGAGCATCAGGAAATGGAAAGGAACACGGAGCGTGTGTTTGTGGTCAGAGATTCTACTATCACCTCATAACAGAGCAGGAGGAAGGTGGTGGTGACCTTATCTTTTCTGATAACTGCATAAATTAGTGTCTGCTGTGATACCAGTGTAAACAATGACGCGTTGAAGGTTGAACTACACACAGGTGGAGTCGTACAAGGCAACACGGCATTTGATAAAAGATGAGTAAAGAGGTGGCCTAAGGTTAGGTACAGACTTCAGTACTATAACTGGAAGTAAGGTCTAAAGAATCCTATGAATGTAAGTCTGCCGTCTTCTTTATGAAATAAAATAATTATAAGGTTCATAATGTAATGGCCTATCCTGCACCCTATGCTCTTGTCACCAGAGACAAAGAGTTGTGTTGGCCTAATGCACTTGTTGCTCTGTGTCTGGATTGTAATGTGGGGTTATTGATATTGTCTCAAAACTCCACTGAACTCATTTTAAAATTCTGCCATTCTTTCAAAACCTTATCATTAATTGATTACTTCCTCTTAACCCTGTAATCTGTTACCAGGCATCAGAGGCAGAAGTCTCCACCACTGACACCCAAATCTCACTGCACCATACAGGGAGCCATCCTGTAGGTGGCGAGCCCACTGGAAGGGGTTGGGAAGGTGCTAAGCTAAGGCAACTTGGCAGCTGGCTGTTCACTATAAGGAGCACTTTATTCAACTAATCACTGTAAAATCTAGAGCACTACTACAATATATCCCACCATGCATTGCAGTTGCAAAGTCATGGCGAACAGAGGGGCAGTGGGTGGTGAGCCCACTGGACAATGCTATGACCAGAGCAGGGGCAACCTGGGAGCTGTTGGACTTGAACCTGAAGCCTTGCGGTTGTCCACTTCCTTAACCACTAGGCCACCATTGCTGCAGATGTTGTATACTTTATACAAGAAATTTTAAATTTATTTTTTAGTCGTGGCCCAGATCTTACAGCTCATTTCTAACTTCCTGATTCATGCACCTGTGGAATGTAGATATGTCAAACAGGCTGCAAGCAGAGAGGAGTGTGCATCTGAATATAAGTTTTATGTAGTTTTTTGTCCAATATAATGCTTTCTTCACCACTAGGCCACCACTGCCGTCCTTAATTCATTTTGTCAACAAAGGTGGTGCTATAAGTATAATTAATAATTCTACAGGAAGTGTGATTACTCACCAGAGCAAAGGGCGCCTTTATATCTCAGGCAGTTGTAGTCGTCACATTCACAGTACTTCCCCCACACTTGGCCAAACTCATTTGCTCGGCAGGAACACTGTCCACACAAACATTCGCCCCTGCCGCTGCACACCGGACTGCCCGGCTTCGGATAGCAGTTGGCATCATCGGAAGGGTTGTAGTCCTCCATGGAACACTCACATCGAGGACCCAGGCGACCCTGGTGGCACTGGCATACTCCACATTCATATGTCCCGTTGCCGTTACTGCAGAGGGGGCTGTCGGCTTCTGCATCGGCCACACAATCACAGCTGCAGGCAAAGTCCACTTGAACCTCCAGGGCGTCCTTGAAGCCTCGAGGTTTGATGGTAAATGTACTGCTCTTCTCCTTTGGGCAGCCGTGGAGCTGAGCCTCAACACTGAAAGACACCTACGACAGACAACGTGTCTCGGTGACCCTGTGCTGTGTGGAAACCAGTGGGAACTTCTGCTGGTACTTACAGTGTCTCCAATTTTGACACCAGAACAAGACTTAACGCCGGGAATTTTCTCTCCAGCTACACAAGTGGCATTGAAAGAGAGGTGCAGCTCCTCTGGAACATCCAGCAGCTCCAGCTCCACTACAGAACGGATTTTCTGCTCAGAAAAAAATTATTCTTAATTTTTTAAATTATTTTTAAAATCCATTGCTTGTTCTATACACTTTTAACGCCTGCAAAACTCCCCAGACCCCTTCTTCTGCCCATCACTGGGAATTTCATCCTAATTACAGCCCGATCCGGAAGTCCTTACCGCATAGGCGTCTTTGATGAGCTGAATGACATTCCCGGAGTCATCAGACAATATTCCCACTGTTGTGCCTGGGATGAGGCGACTGTACTCCTACAATGATGGACAAGATAAAGTTGTAAAGCAGCTCATGTTTAACAACTCCAGTAATTGCCGATAATGGAAAGATCGGTGTTGTTCCTTTACCTGATAAAGAGGTTCCACGATTTTTGTAACAGCAAAAATTAAATTAATGTTGTTTTCGGACATTTTCTCAGTCATTTGCGCCAAAGAGGGATAGTCCTGGAAGACACAGACACACAATCTCAATCACTCAACAAAAAACAGAAACACGGGAAAAGTAAACTGCACAACCTAGTGTCTATAATGTAAAACAGGCGTGAGCAAAATAAGGCTCAGGGGCCAGATGTGGCAAATTATATCATTGGCTTGATTGTGATAATCATTTCTGTGTTTTCCCTGCAATGCCCATGGTTTCTCTATAGATGGTGTAGAGAAGGTTAAAACCATTTTATGCATGTGACATGTTATTTATACCTAACCCGTATCCAATTTTAGGATCATTCTGGCCCACAAGTCAACAGGTTTCCCCCATACCTTGTGTAAAATGCAAAAAAAAAAATCACTTTACCAATATAGTTGTTTTGTTGTAAACATTGTTTTCATCCAGGTGACATTGTCCATCGTGTGGCTGGACTATCCCTGCTACACGTCCATCCAGTGCTATGTGTGTTTTAGCATCGGTGGTGAATACCAGTAGGTGCGAGGCACTGGGGCGCCAGCCTATTTTGTCCTAAAGGGACACATTGCAATCAAAAAGAGCTGGGAAAAGAATATATTTATCTGCTACTGTCTGTCTCATCATGTTATTACAGCTGTTATACCTGGCAGACCACGGCCTGCATGATAGCATCAAAACCACCTTCAGGTGCGTCTCTATTTCTGGACACCTCTTGTTTCTCCACTTCCTCTGTGAATCTGGACACTTCGTCCGTTAGTGTCAGTACATGCTTGAATCCAAACTGTGCCAGACATGTTTCACTGATACTGTACAGAAAAGACAAGGACAAAAAAGAAAACAAATCACACACTTTAACTGTGAAAAAAAAAATCTATAAATTGCTACTTTGTATATTTATATCTTGGCTCATACCCCATGCAAGGGTTTGTCACGGCCTCTGGAGGGTAAGTGTACATATAAGGAGATATGGTCTTATCCACAAAGGCTCCAAAACCAATTCGCAGGTTACTTGTTGTCTTGCCCATGGTTGTGGCGAGCTCGTTGCCCAGAGTACGAAGGCGAAACAGGTCATCCTTCATGGAGAACGAAAGGTCCATCAGATAGTAGAGGTCCACTGGGTAATCCTGCACCTGCTTCACTGAGACTGTGAAATGTTTGGAATCACCTAAGGGGGGAAACAAAACAGAGTTGAGAAATGGACAAGGTTAAAGTTGTAGTTTGAGTTAACCTTCCAGGCCTTAACTGGGCAGGGCGTTTTTGAACATTTCTTAACATACCAGCTTTACTTAAGAGCCTTACAGTATATTACTATGACTGCTCTCCTCCTTAAACTGACCTAATTATCAAACCACAGCACAAAGTTTTTCGAGGCAACAGGAAGGACACATTGTTGCAAAATAGTAGAGCTTAGCTTCAATCTGCCAGGCTGGACGATAATCACAAAGACGAACGTTTTCTTTTTTGTAACAGAATATTAGGCTGTGAGTTACAATGGGTTTTTCATCATTCCAGTATACTGTATGTATAAAGCACTACAGGGAGAATTCCTCTGTATTGGTAACATTGAGCAGAAACATGGAGGCAAACATGTTGCTGGACTGATGTCATCAATCAGCAACTCCATTGGTCTAGCTCAGGGGTGTCCACACATTTTTGTCTTGTGAGCTACTTTTAAAATGACCAGGCTAGAGTGAGCTACCGAGATTGAAAACTCTAAATATATATTTACCTATAAAAAACTGTATATCTTACTGAATATATTAATATATATTCGATAATAGGGTTTACCTGCATAAACAGGAGGGGAACACAACTGAAACCCGTGGGCTATTCACAATTAATTTGAGATAAAAAAAATTTTTTGTGTTTTGTTGTTTATGCCGATTTACAACATAAATAAATAATGCCATGTGTATCAATTCAACAACCAACAGTTGATAAAGTTGTAACATAAAGTCAACCATAGGTTTAGTTTAACTTAAATAATCACATATACAACACATAAAAGACAACTGTAACAGATTTGAAAGAAAAGCCCAACGCACCATCAAGAAAACATGGCGATCCAAGTCATTTTTTCCAGCAGTGTCATGGAATCAAAGTCTGAATGTGGTATGAGTCAGAAAGAGAGAGACCTCCAACAACTCTTGCTCATTAGACTATGGTCAAAAAGGATAGGATTGGCTCAAGGGATTTGTCACTGATTTACCTGTTTGAAACTACATAGAATATCAGTAAAGTGACCCAAAAGGAATTGATGTAGACGAGCTAAAGAGATTTGCCAAAAGATATTGAGGAGGCAGATCTGGGAGATTTGTCTGAGCCTTCAGCAAACAACCGCAGGCTTTGATTCATCAAAAAAAAATTGCACACAATCAGCTCTTAGAATTAAGTCGCCACCAGTTTAGGATTTTCTCAGCCTGTGTCTTCACAGTCCATTACATCAGAACCCTGGTGATGAATTTTAAAACCTTAAATCCAGATTGAGCTCAGTCAATAAAGACGCCTCTAACAAGTTTCCTAACTGGACTGTTTTTTTTTATTCCGGCCTCTTGATGTCTTTTCTACCATATAGGATCTCTTTCAATTTCCTTATACCGCAATACTTTTTAATTCAATTTTTTCCAGAAAACCAGACACTTGGATTTCTTTTATAACCAGCTTTTGCGGCAGGTACCGCTACACTGCGCTATGGAACAACAATACATTTTTTACTTTAAAAGGTATTGATTAAATTTACCTGGTCGCAGCTTCATGTGAACCTTCTGTGGTTTAATCTGAGTGACGTCGCCAGCTGCGCCCGAAGCCTTGTCGCTCAGCGGCGCATCTTTCAGAATCGTCAAGGTGCTGGAGGGAAACTCCAGGTTGGCATCTTTGCAACCTTCATTCAGCAGATTCTCCTTCAGGTCACAGCGATGGACACTGGATCCCCCTTTACCCAGCTCCTTCAAAAACAAGGGAAAACAAGGAACTCCTTTAAAAACAGAAAAGTAATGGCTTTAATGTTGTCAAGCAACATTGTGCACACATGTTGGGGAAACGGAGATAACAGATGGATGATAGCTGGAGGAATGTTTCTATTTGGCAATGAGGGTTCTGCCAGAACTTGCTGCACACTGATGAGACCTGACATCATCTGTATGGTTGAGTGTTTGTGTTTGTTGTGGTACCTCCTGAGAACACCACGCACAGCTTGGGTGAACGGCCAGGCACTGTTGACAAGTGGTAACTCCTCTGGAGGTGCAGATGTTTGAACCTAGGACAAACATTTAGAATTAAATAATTTCAACATCCACAGCTGTTTTTTTTTTCAGTTGACTTTTAGTAATTTCCATGGATTATTTTTGACTAAGTTAAATACCATTTAAGATTTTCCAAACTTAAACTATTGCTCTCTTTAAACCAATTTTTATACAATTGTTAACTTTATTGTTCTAGTTTGAGATAGCTTGAGTGGATTTTCTAGCTCATCTTACATTCTTTAGACCAGTGGCTCTAAACAAGTCTGGCTTTAGGACCCACCATGACCCCTTAATGACAAGAAAATGTAACTTTAATTTTAACAACAGTAACTGTACTCTTAACATTAATTCAGTAACTTATTCAGGCAAAAACTAAATTATTAAAAGTGTATAAATAATATTTTTATTGCGCTGGCCAAGCACTGCAACCCTTGCGACACACTGATTGAGAATCACTGTTTAGGATGATACTGTAATTATTTCATATTTTTATCCACTTTTGGCTTATTTTGTATGAAAAACATAAGACTCTATTTTATACTATTATATTTTTTTCTTATTTTTCCTTTCATTCTGTGGAATCATTCATTCATCCTCCTATTATCAGTTACGGGGTTCTTGGCAGCAGTCTCCACGACTGCCACCTAAATCACACTGCGCCATACTGTGAGCCTACCTCATGGCGGTCCATAGGTTATATCCGATACTATCAGGTGGCAATATTATTGGCTTGATATTATCCCAAGTACTTGATATTGATAAGACCAATGTTATTAATAATCGTTCTTTCTTTTAATAATAGAAATCCAAAAACATAAAGCCTAGGTTTTGCCAAATCTTCAGGAAACAGACATATGGTATTAAATATTTGGACAATATCGGCAGGTTAATATCCGACATCCTTAGTTATATACTTTTTTTTCCCTTTCGTATCTAAATACTTTGGAATCATTTCCTGATCCAAGTGAACTTGTTGTGATGGTTCAGGGTCCAAACACACCCATGTACAGTATGACTGACAGGTATTGGAATTGAATCATTTGAAAAAATATATGCCCATGCTTAGAAATATATACTAATTCAGTCTAAACTACAGTAGGAGGTGTCATTGTAGTGAAGTTTAGTTCCAACTGTAGACCCTGTTGAGACCCTCAGTCTCTTTTCACTCCCTTATAAGGACAAATGTCTGGGAGACTCAGGGGCGCAGCGCATTCTTAGTTAATGTTTTTTTTTTCTTTACCAGCATCGTGTTGAAAACCAATGGACAAGAACTCTAATCATTAACACTCACTAGCTCTAACACACAGTACGTGGGAAAGTGTGTTCGCGAAAGTTCCATCAGCGGAAACGTCAGGTGAGCGTTCACTACCGCTACCAATAAGTTCAGCAACAACAACAAAAAAAAGAAAAGATAAGAAAATGAAGCACCTTACCGAAGCAGTGTGCCGTCCAGGACAGAAAGAGAAGCAGCGGGAGCCAATGGTGTGAAAAGGTGTCCATGTTGGGAGAGTAATAACGGAGCCGTTGAACTCTGACTGACTGTGTTCTCTCGTCCACTCATTCACTTCGCAGCCTCACCTCCTTTCCTCATTCTTCACTTGACGAGACTCATGTTGGGTCATGGCCGCGTCTCGTACATCAACCAACAGCCCAGTGAGAACAGCGCCAACAGCCACTACATGTGGGGACTCGTTCCCGCTCATGTTTTTTGACATAGAACTTTATTAACGCAATAAAGCTCGCCGCTACTTAAAGAGTTAATAATTACGCGTAGTGGAGGTGGAAACGTAGGAGTTTCCAAGCATTTCCATCGTTGAATTAAATAAAAACTGATGTTTCCACAATGTTCTATTAGTGAGTCTAGAACTGTGTTCACTCTTTGACTAAAATATCAATATTTAAAGTCAGAATTAGGATGTTCCCAAAAGACTTGGTGTCGTGTGTGGTGCGTTTTGTTTTAGTCATATTCCAAAAACTAAAAACAGTGTATAGAAATACCATTTATTAACAAAAAGGTGATAAATACGTCAAATTTAAAATTTTATATGGATGTTATTATAATAGTGCATAGGTCATATGTTATTATTCGTCTATTATTAATTAAGACACAAATAAATGTATCCACTTCTGGACATCATCGCATCAACTTATTTTTTATTTTTTCTCCCTCTACTGCAATTTCCCAGCCGGAGATCAATACAGTACTTCAATTCATTTCAGTTCTATATTTTAATGAAAAGGAATTTTTTGTTGATAACACAGAAAAAATGTCCTTTTAAGCAAGAACTACTGAAATCTATGAATTATCCTCGACATCTTACTCTGTTGCTGGAATTCCAGTCATAATAGCTGCACAGTAATGTAGACCAGCACACAGCTCTAACGGCTAAACTAACCAGTAACTTATTACAAAACTGCCCTCTAGCGAGCGTTTCGGGGAACAACAACAACAAAACAAAACAAAAGAAAAAACTAAGAAATGCTATTATTAATATGGCATCTGTTTCAATATTCTCTTGTATTTTACTCAAGTCTTAATTTCCGTTTTGTTAGACATTTAGATTGAGTAAGAACATTTTTTGTTTGGAGAAATTTTTCAGGAACATATGACAAATTGAATATTTATCAACTTTGATGTATATAACATTATACGTTATTTTGAGACTTTTTGCCACAGTTAGTTTGATCTGTACAAAGGCAATGCTCTAAATATATTGAAAGGATAAAAGTATAATGTTGAACAGGCAGGTTCTAATCCACCAGCTGCCAGGTTGCCACTGAGGTGCTCTGTTCGAGGCACCATCCCCACCTACATAACTTTCAGTGAGCTCACCACCCACAGGAGGGCTCGCAATATGGAGCAGTGTATTTTGTGGAGCTGGTAATAAAGGCACCATCAAAGTATGATATAATATATACTTGTACAATATTCACCAGTACTCCACCTGTTGGCTTCCAGACACTTACCCTCTCTTTGTCATGACATTGCAACTACAATGCTTGGTGGGATATATTGCAGCAGTGTTTTAGATTTTACAAAACTTTTTGGGGCACATTGAGTGTTCTTTATAGTGGAAAACCAACTACCATGTTGCCACAGAGATGCTCCAAGCATAGGAGCTTCCCAAACCCCATAGCTCACCACCCACAGGAAGGCCCATGGTTTGTGGTGCAGTGTGATTTGGACCGCAGTTGTGGAGACTTTGGTGTAGTAACTGATTATGATTAACTGATTAACTGAGTATGAAAATTGACAATTAACTCACTAACAATTGAATCATCGACAGTGGTGCCTCAGCTTTCGATCGCCTCAGCACTCGACCAAAAGAAAAATGTGCCTCCACTTTCGACCAAATTTCAGCTTTCGACCGGCCCGAGTCCAGCTGAGAGAGCGTCTGGGCAGCCGTGCTCGGCTGAGTCAAGCCAAACTGCGTGTGTTCTTTCTCGTTCGGAATTCAACTCAATTCAATTCAAGATACTAGATGAAATGGAATAATTACTGCTTATCTTTATTAAGGAAAAAGAGTTGACTAGAGACCGCATCACCGAAGCGTTGATCAATGAAAGGGCTCTCGCTATTTATGTTCTAAAAAAGAAAGGTGCGGGTATGAGCAGTGAGGGGAATGGCTGGTTTGAAAAGTTTAAGCAGAGAACTGGTATCCATCGTGTGACTAGACATGGAGAGGCGGCGAGTTCAGACCAAAAGGCAGCCCATAGGGGTAGCGATGAGACCTGAGGTCTTTTTGGAAACAATGCCAGCCAATACGTACATTACGAAGGAGGACAAAAAGATAATAAATATACATCTACAAGTTTAGGACTAAATTGCTGGTTAATTACACATTTTATTGAAAAAGTGGACTTTTCATATGGGCCAGAACGGATTCATGAGTTTACCATTATTTCTTATTTCAGACCTCGACCACCAACCTGGAACAGATTATGTTAGAAAACTGAGGCACCACTGTATATAACATGGCTTGCTCAATGTAGTGCAATATGTAGGCAGTAGGGGGCAGTTTCAGGCACAACTTGCTTCTTTAAGGTTATATTTCCTCTTGAATTTCTCTTTACCAATAATTTGTACGAATTTACTGCGTCAGTGTGATTTACAGCAACAATAACATCTTGTCATGTGCATTAGTAGATTGTGAAGTTAAAAATAAAATCCTAGCGGGTTAAGAAACAATATCACTCATTCCAAGTTTCCAGCTGTCAGCCGCTTTCCCAAATAACTGTGCCATACTCAGTCCATTCTATTATAGATGCATTCTCCAAAAACAGTCCATCCAATCGTCTCTCCCTCCTCATCACTGTCTGAATGTGATGAGTGTCTGTCACTGACTGTTTCACTGAATGATGAAGCAGAGGTGGAATCGACAGCTTCAGGGGAGGGAGGTTAAAAGAAAACGAGAACTAAAATTGGATAAAACTGCCTATCGTCTCTGCAGATGTGAAATGTAAAAAGCATTTGTTGCTGCTGAGCGTGTCTATCAGTGGATGAGACAAAGCTTCTTATTGTCACACTCGTCCATTTATGGAAACTTTATGTCGATGCCCTGATCTTATTCTGAGGCTGGTTGCTAAGTTACTGCCACCCCATGTCCAAGATTTGCACCTAGAAGAAATGACAGGAATAGAGAAATAAGTGGAAATGCTATAATAGTCAATGGTTGTGTTGGCATTAAACACCGGCAGTGGGTGGACAGTGCAGTTAAAACAGTGCAGGCAATAAAAAACCCCAGGGCGACTATCGACTCATTTAGATCTATTGATTCAAAGGACTTCTTCATCGACCACTCCTGCAAATGAGTGGCATTTTGCGAAGAGCGTATAGACCTGGTAGTTCTGTATGAAGAGGCAGAGACCAGGTCAGATGGCAGCCAATTAAGCCTTAACAAGTAGGGAGGCGGGGGAGGAGGGCGAGGGATGCAGGGGAGATGGAGAGGTCCTGACCTGTGTTACAGATCTGTCTGGAGGCCTTTGAAAAATATCGGACAACGCTGCCACTGAGCCAATATCCGAATGTGCTCAGACGAAATCGCTGTTTGGTTAACCGTCGCTGGATTGAGTAAGCGGTGAGTGCAGCGATCGTGTGGGTAAATAAAGTTTTTTTCTCAGATGAAGGGTTACCCGGCTTATGAAATGTGTTCCGGAGTGACTGACTTTAATATACAATTCATATTTGTGTTGTCTTATGTGGCGGCCGACCTGAGTCGCCCTGCACCTCATGCAGCCCCTCTGGACCACCTCCTGTTTGAATTACACTATCTGGGGACACAGGCTTATAATGGAAGAAAATGAAAAGAAACTCAGGCTCAGGCAGGCAGTACAGACGAGGCCGTAGCACCGAGACTCAGAGGGTCCGTGAACCAGGGATGACTGTGACTCACCCTTAAAATAAAACCCCTGGGTTTCAGTTTGCATTTACTTCAGGCTTAAAATGACCCCGAGTTTAATGTAAACACCAGTTCACTTGACTTGATACATTTGACTTCCATGATCGAGGACAAACTTGATGTTTAATGTGTCTACTGTGCCTTGGGATAACAGTTGTTGTGATTTGGCACTTTAAACAAACAGAGTTGAAGTTGAAGCTTGAAGTCAAGCCTGATGATGAATAATAATGTCAATAAAAGTCACAATAAATATCAATAAACTCCTAGTTGTACTTACTTAAAATACAACTTAACTACTGTATTACTTAAATAGACAAAGGAGAGATGCAGGAATTTATATTTTAAAACCTTTTACCGGTGACCAGTGCAGGGTCATATTTGGTGGACTGTACTGTATCAGACAATCACATCAACTTGGCCAATGGAGCATGAGCAGAGAATCAATCATTCATCTTCTCCACCACTGCCACTCAAATCACACAGCGCCACACTGTGAATCTTGAGGGTCACTGGAAGTTATGTCAGGATCAGGACAACATGACAGTTGGATTAGAACCCAAAGCCTTGTGTACCCAAGACCGCTTCCTTAACCGTGAGTTCACCACTGCTGCGATTAGCCGGAAATGTTTACTATATTATAGCAGTCTGAATTTACCTTGGTAACCTTGTAGCACTACTATAACATAACTGTGATACAATAATACAAATAAAATGAACATTTCTTTCTGGCTTTCTTTCTGGCCACAGCTACTTACTCTATATCCTTTTAGTACTAGGTCTGTGTTACACTACACCATAGTCTAGTGTTTCCCAACTTTTTTCTAGCTATGGCACATATATCCAGAAAGTTTAGTTGTACTGAGCTGGACTTCCTTTTGGAGTTGGAAGAAGTTTCATTCCTAAAATGAGGAACTTCATCAGGAAAACTCCTGAAGATGTACTTAAAAGTGCAGTAAAATCCCAGTGTTTTTGGATAAAAACATTACTGAAATACTGTCAGGAATTGAAGAAAGATGCAAATATTTTCTTCTTCAGCTGTTAATTTTTTTTTGTTTTTATAGCTATCTGCTGCCATCTAGCTGAAGACTATTTAATTGTTCTCCCTTCCGTGCTTTGATGAGCAGAGAAAAATTAGATGCAATGAATAAATATTTGTTTTTAGTCCAATTAAGTGAAATTGGAACCTTTTCCTGACGATCTCTCACAGTAGACTAGTGTGTCACAGCTCAGTGGTTGGGAATCACTGCCATCGTTTATATTGGGTGGATTAAACACAAATACGAACAGCCAGTTCATCTCCTCTGCAAATTAAAGCGGTTATATGATTAACTTCATAAAAAACACTCCAATGACTAATGGCTACTGACTGTAGGACTGATGTACGTGCCATGCATAAAAAAAAAAACACCTCCTAATTAATCCTAATCCTAATTAACGGACTATGTTTACTTCACAGCAATTAGCCAAACCCAAGGGTGGCAAACATCACAATCAATGTGTTCTCCTGCGCTCAAGTTATTCATATTTAATGGCCAGTAGAAGCTGTGCATTCTGGGTGTGGGCGACACCTGACAGAGACGCGGCAGGAACTTCTGCTGCGCTTTAATCAGTTATCAACAGGTTGTTTCTGGAGGAATCAGATCAGAGGGAATGTCGAGGCTGATCCCTGGCTCAAAGGGACGAAGGTGGTGATGATGCTGCGGGGAGAGGAAACCAAAGAAAGGAGGAGGGTGGGGTCAAACGCCACCTTCTTGTTGCTAGGGATGTCTTCACTTAGTTTGTGTTGCTAGGCTGCCAATTCCCTCATGTTAAGTGGAAACATTGCTCCCCCTTCTTTTCGTCCAAGTCCCTCACCCTCACTCCATCCCTCCTCCCCTTGCTCCGTCTACTTTTCCTCCAAACCGAAATAACTTCACCAACCATCTGTCACTGGGCTCACAGGTCTACTGTTGCTTAGGAACAAGTCACATTTGTGTCTTCATGCGTCTCCATGAATACATATCGTCATGTTTAACCTAAATGACAATAAACATGTGCTGGAGCCTCACTGTCTCTGTCAGTGACGGGGGCTACAGTGAAATGTGTTCCACTGAGTCTTGACAACAGGTTCATCAGCGCAAGCTCTAGGAGAACTGAAGTTCTCAAGTTACAGAGATGCAGTAGTGCCACTGAAAAAAGGGATGCTAACAAAAAAAAATCAAACTCGCATTAACATTTTTGTTTTAGCATAACTTAACAATCATGTAGGATTTTATTGATATATACATATTAGTTAGACATGGGAAAACTACGGCCCTTGTGCCACTTGTGGCCCATTTGGCATTTCAGTTTGACCTACGATACTTGTCCAAATTCTATTTTTCATTTGTTTTAACATTAACTTTTTTTTTATTTTCTGTGCAATGTCAGCAATTTTTCTTAGAAGACAGCATAGCCTTAGCCTTAATTCATTTTTCTTTGTACACAAACACCTGAATTATCCATTCCTGACCTGGCACCCATGGTTAAATTTAACAACCCATTTGTGGCTGGTAAGTCAAAATATTTGTCCATGCCTGAGATAAGTGGTAGATATACAAACACATTCCTGACTATTAAAGGGAAATTAAAACATTTTGCACAAAAAATGTTAGTCCTGGTCCTAGCAATTATAATGTAATTGCTCACCAGTTAAAAATAGATGAAAACATAGAACTACAACAGAAAGGTTTATTTTGTTACTGATTTCCAACACAAGTCATTGACTTGTTGACCCTAGTGACTTAGTCCATGACTAGTCCAATTTTTAATAACAGTTGCAATGTCACAGGTTGACAGTCAAATGCATAATTGAAGCAACAATCACATTCATTTGTGTTTTTAAAAATGATAACAAGTACAAGAATAGCTAGATAAGCCAGACTGAGATGGTTTGGACATGTCCAGAGGAGGGACAGTGGTAGAAGACTGATCATAGAGATCGAGCTACAAGGTAGGAGACAAAGAGGAGATTGATGGATGCAGAGTGAGAGGACATGGAGGTTGTTGGAGTCAGAATAGAAGATGGAGAAAACAGGGAAAGGATGATTTGCTGTGAGAACCCCTAAATTAGTAGTAGTAGTTGTTGTAGTACCAGACAAATTTTTTGGCACCGTTTCCATATGGTTTAATGCCTTCTTTCAGGTACTGTGGATTCGGAAATGGATTCAAACCCATTACCTTTTACATGGCACAGTATGACTCTGCCGTCCTCTATTGATGTTGTAAGGGTGTATCATAGTAGGTGGTGAGATGACATTGATTTCTTATCTCGTAGGCTCTTTGATAAGACAACTTCTACAGCTATATCCTCAAACACCTCCTCTTCCCACAGACCTGTAGGAGCTCAGTCCTATAAATAGTAAAGTACTGTGAAGTAAGGTGGAATTATGTATTATCACAGATTAGCAGAAGTTGTTTTGTTTGTTTTTTTTAATGCAAGGTTTTAATTGAAACATTGACATGTTGACAGAGTACACGTTGTCATAATTACTGTAGGAGCCAACATAACAAAAATGATTTGCTAAGGATCACGGTTCTCTGCTTATTAAAATCCAAAGTCTGATGATGGTTATTAGATCTAAATGTAAACACACTGACACTAGTCCTCCTGTTATCCACTCTATCTGAACATAAATACCTCCGGGCTCCTGCTTGGGGATGGAGCTCATCAGTGTTTGTACACACGCCTGTCACTCGGTGGCAGGGAATCTGTTTATCCCAGACAATGTGAGCGTTCCAAATCCAATTTCATGGCCTTTGTTTTAAGACAAACAGCGGTTTAATCTGACAGGCTCAGATGACAACGTTCCTATACGCGAGTCTGTGTAGGTGATGGATTAGGATTACAGCAAAACGGACACATGATGTTAAGTATGTGTACAGCACGTCAACATCCTGTGTCTTCTCCTTCTCCTCTCCCTCCTCCAGATGATTCTCCTCCTACATTTGTATCATTTTATCTTCTACTTAATCCTTCTCTTGGTTCTTCTCATTCTAATTAGCCTTTCTCCCTTGTCCTCCCCCAGTTGCACCTTCTCTTACTCTTTTTTCTCGTACGTGTTCTTCTCCTACACGCCCCCCCCGCCCCATTTTACTTGTTTGTATTTTAAGATGCTGCCTTCCTTTCCACCGCAACAGTGGATCATCTGTCTCCATCTCCACCTACTTTGTGCTGTTGTGCTCAGTTGTCTCATGTCCTTCTTTTTATCTTCTGTGATTCCTCCCTGGTCTCTCTTTTCTTTTCCTCCTACCTGGCCGCACCATCATCACCGTCTCTCCTACACCCTTACACCGCCCGTCCTGGTCTCATCACTTCTTATGAAAACCCTTGTTATCCTCAATGCTGCCCTCTCCCTCTCAGACGTCTCCTTGAGACAGTGTCTCCACACCATTCATCATAGCAGATTAAGCCGATCTCTCCCCTCAGTTTTGCTGATATCCTTTGATAACAGATCACAGATGCTATTCGTCTCCGCCCACCCCTTCTGACAGCCTGTCCTACGAAATAAGTGCAAAATTCACAGCCATAAAAAAAATAAAGTTCACTTTTAAACCGCAGGATCATCCGCCTTCTGAAATGTCCAATACATTCACATCCATCACGTTACTTTTTTCAACAGCACAAAAATGTTCCATAGTAGTTTGATGGAAAGACGAGCAAAACTAATTTCATATTTTCTATTAGGAATCACATCTCCCCAACAGGTCATTTTATAGTCAGTGTAGCAATTGGTTGATGTCTCACATGTTCTGACACCAGTTAAATTACAAAGGAATAAGGTTGTGAGTTTGGACTTATGCCTTAGCAGCATTTATGTGAAGTTTAAAACTTTTCTTTAGGAACCATTTCACTGAAGATTGTCATGTCTAGTTCTTGATGTTCCTTTCATCTCTGCATATACAGAGACATTTTTTTTTCAATTTTCTATCTTAGATATCTGTTCCTGAATAAAATGACTTCTTAAAGGCGTTTGGTAATCCTGTTGAAACTTGGTGAAACAGCCTTGCTGTTAATGCCTGGGACCAGTAATGGTACATTTGTTTGGACAAATATAATCATAAGAACAAAAATAAGCTCTAAAGCGTTTCTTAAGAACTGAGGCCAAGCAATGTTCCATAGTTTTCTTGAAAGTAACCAAAATCATTTCAGTTCCTACATCAATTAATATCCTATTGTCTTCTTCTCCTTTCAGCTAGTCCCTTTTTCGGGGGTTGCGGGGGATTGGGCCAACAATTTCCAACCACCTCTATGTCCTCTCTCACTGCATCCATCAATCTCCTCTTTGTCCCCTACCTGGTAGCTCCATCTCTAGGATCATTCTTATACCAATATATCCACTGTCCCTCCTCTGAACATGTCCAAACCATCTCAATCTGTCTTCGCTAGCTTTTTCTCCAAACCTTCCTGTCTGTGTTGTCCCTCTAATCACCTCATTCGCGATCCTGTCCATCCTTGTCTCTCCTTAAGAGAACCTCAGCATCTTTAACTCCTCCACCTCCAGCTCTGTCTCCTGTCTTCTATCTATACCTAGTGTCTCTAATCCATCCATCATGTCATGTTGTCCTTCTTCTTCTTGTCCTTTTAGCTTGCCACCACAACGTTTCCTCTGTCCTCTGTATCTTCTACTCTAACTCCAACTAAAAAAGTGTGGTTTAATAATGTTCCCATGACTGTTAAACATACTTATAAAAGAGAGTACTGCCTTTATGACCACAAACTACACAACATAACACAAAGAAGGAAGATTTGGGGTTATTCTATTAAATAATTTTATTCTGCCTTCCACCAGGACGTCATCAGCTCCTGTTCACATCCTCAATCCTGATTCCATCCTGCCTACACCTTCTGATACCACTGGTATGTTGTCAACAATCAATTCTTGTCCACGTATTCTGCACGAAACATTGTCAGCACCACTGACGTAACTTATCATTAAATAAAATTTACATTCATTTTCAATTTTTTTTTTTCAAAAAGGAAACAATTTTAGACTATAAGCCATAATGGTAATTGTGCTTCTTTACTCATTCATTCCTTCATCCTCTTATCCATTACCAGGTTGCGGGGGCAGCAGTCAAGACTGCCATTCACTTCACACTGCACTACACAGTACCTTCCTGCGGGTGGTGAGCCAGCTGGAAGCCCCTGACCACAGCATCTTGAAATAAGCCATCGCAAACCTGTAGCTTTATTACAGCTTAGCTTTTTCTTCGTTGCAATGTTATCATATATTTCTGTATTTGTTTTTTGATAATGCTCCTAACTTTTTTTCTGACTCAACATTAACCCTAACTAAAGTGCATCAAGACTCACGTTAGAAAAAGAAAAAAACTCTGCTGTAAGTTCACACAAACTTGTTTTTTTGAAAATTATCTAAGAAATGCATTCCCTAACATATTATCTTGTGTATTGAAAAATGTCAATGGAAAAAAACAACTTTTGAAAAAGGGAAAATTTGCTATACAAAATTATTGGACTAGAAGAATTAAATGAAAGTTAGATGGAGTAAAAAAAAGGATCAAAGTTTGGGTCAAGTGACTCTTAATGTCCTTTGGTCCTACAGTAAAGCAGATGAGGCTCTGTCAGGTATTGGGGCTGTATTTGTTTCTGTGACATTGTCTTGGAACAAGGAAGTTCCAAGAACTCTAGTTGGAGGTTTTAGTTAAGGAAGCGGACTTGGGTCGGCAAGACTTCAGGTTGTAATCCACCAGCTGCCGTGTTGCCACTGAGTATAACACCGTTTTGACCCACATATCTTCCAGTTGGCTCACTACCCACAAGAAGGCTCACAGTATGGAGCAGTGTGATTTGGGTGGCAGTGGTGGAGACTGGTGCCCCTGAGAACCAGTCAGAGATAAGAGAAATGAAGGAATGAATATTGTCTTGGAACAATTGACATCACATACTGAAAGAGAAATCAGATCTGGCAGAAAACAATAACAGAGTGAAAAAGTTAATGAACTGCTGTCATTTTCCGGTGTATTAACGCTGACAAATATGTGCCACACTACAAAGATAGAAGTGATTTTTAGAAGTGACTTTTACTTAAAGGTTATTCTCTGACCATATTAGTCAATTCCTCAACCCTGTCACCTCGGATTGCTTTTCAAAGTACAACTTATTAGAATCCTCGTAATCAATTCGAGATGAACTTTAAAAATCAATGTCCTGTATATTTTAATCAGTATTGATGACTCCCATGGTTGGTACTGGTCTGCATTAATGTGTATCCAGTCAAGTCAAGCATCTCTCAGGAGACAGAGATGCCTATCACTTCTAAATGGACATAAAGCGATGATCAGTCAATGATTTTCAGAGAGACTTCCTCTGAGAGTTCCTTGTTCTCTGTGTGAAGGTTAGAATAGAATTATTTCAACGGTTTTACTTCCACTTTTATTTACTCCTTAATCTGATTCCACTGCCACCCGGCGTCCTCCTCCTCCTAGCGGTGAGTAGTGGTGTGGTCCGCAGGGAGCTCATCATCACTTTAAAACGCACCAGAGACTTGGCACAAAAGGAGCTGCTCGCAGGCTAAGGCAGGGACTGTCTCTTATTACACGAGGGGGGGACACACTTTTGCACCTCGCGCAGTGTCACGGAGACTTAGGGCAAGCATGGGCCGTAGACCCCCCTGCTGAAATTCAGGGAAGGACCCAGTGATGTGGATGTCCTCATAACGCACGGACGCTGCGTAAAACCGGGTGTCCGTCCCGACAATCGAACGATAGAACCTTATTTTTCTCATCGGTTTTAAGCCAGAATATTCACATGACGCAAAGTTTTACTTGGAACCAAGGATTCGTGGTGCTGATACAGCTGAAGTCTAGAGTCTGTTTGCCGGAACCTCGCAGGGAATCATGAACGGCTCTTTCTTCGACGTGACTCAGGGCGCACTTTTCAACGGGAGTCAAACCCTCGCCGAAACTTTGGCCACTTACTCCGGCAACGGCACGAACGACGTGGTGACCGCAGACGGCGGAGGCTCCCTGGTGCTGCTGCAGGAGGAGCGCAAACTCTTTATAATGCGCGTGGTGCAAATAGCGGTGCTGTGTGTCCTCTCCCTCACCGTCATGTTCGGCATCTTCTTCCTCGGCTGCAACCTGATGATCAAATCGGAGAGCATGATAAACTTCCTGGTGAAGGAACGCAGACCCTCCAAAGACGTGGACACGGTCATGATCGGACTCGGCTAGAAGCAGAAGGACCTCTTTCTACCGTGGACGGTCGGAGCGCAGATGCAGCGACGGGGGGTAAATCCCGGTGCACATCTTGTCCCCCAGCGCAGGTCTAAGAGCCGCATCTGCATGTGTACTTCATCGACGCCCTCTCTACGTCCCGGTGAGGATAGATATGCACAAACTTCACATTTGCTTCCGACGGGAAAAGGGAGAGAAAACGCCAGCAACCGATCCCGTAGTCCGTGCGTAAAAGTTGTGCGTAAAGATGGGCAATTGTTTACACGTGGGGCGATATGTTGAATGTTTGCAGTGATTTATATTTATAAAAAAAAAGATTGCCAACTTGAAGGAAAATGTTTACACGATTTTACCTCAACTTCTTTTTTCATGAAATAACTGTTGATGGATGTCTCCAGAACTGTCAAACGCATGATTGTGTTTCCTCAGATCCACGCGTTAGCTGCTGTGTTCCGTGGACTTATTGGATACGTGGGTCACTCAAGTATTTTCTCGGCTTGTTTGGTTAAATATCGTACAAATACTGAAATCTTGCACGTTTCTACCCCCCCCCCAACAAACTCATGTCTGTTTGTTGGAGTGTTTACTGGTCCTTCTTGGCATGCTCGCTGACTGATCTGTGAAGTGATCTTTGGAGCCGTTTTGCACTTTTGAAACCACTTGATGCTGCATGGATTATTTTGTACCAAATGTTTATTTGAACATTCAAATAATAAAAAAAAATCTAACTTTAAGATGCAATTAAACACTGAAATGATTGTATCCAATCTCTGTCCTCTTTGTCCTGTCGTTATGCTATCTTTAATTCTAATTAGAACGCGGTTCATGCTGTATTTTTGGTGGGATGAAGATCTAAACTTGATGTCTTGTTTTCTTCAGATGAGTCACAAAGCGTTCTATTCTGATCTAATTCCGTTTTCAATTATAATCTAATCAGACTTGCAAATTGCTTCTCTGATCCATCTTCTTTTACATTAATTCAATCAGATCTTTATTTATGCACCAGATGAAAGCGTGCTGCGAGATCCACTCATGTGCTTCAATAAGTTGTCACAACAGATAAGGTTACATTTTGTTTACTTGTTTCCTTTTTATTTAGAATGTAACACTTATTATAGAAGGGATGAAAATGTTTTTTTTAAGGGGTTTAATATTTCATCAAGTGATAATACCGTGAAACTTTAGTCAGAGTTGGAAGTATATTGATTGTGTAGCGAGGAGAAAGGCAAAGTTCAAGTTCTATGATTCAAAAATTGTTGAACGTAAAATCAAACTTCATCAGAAGGATCCGTTTCAATCTGCCACCATGTTTCCTCCATGATGAGACACAATAGATATTCCGTTCTGATTCTAATGATCAGAAACCAGGAGATGGTTGGACGGTAAAAGCACCTGTGGCAGCTGCACTAATTTATCAGCAATGCCAATCCGGCCAATTTCAACAAAAATAGTAATGGTGGTGGTTTTTATGTATCTTTCATCAACATTTTTCTTTATCATTTTGTATAAAGAGAATGTTGGCCTATAGGTCAGACATGCATGTGGAATATTAATCTGGTCCAAAAACAAGATTATTTTATTAATTCATATTATTATTGAAAAAAAAGGAAGGAAGGAAAGGCAACTCCTAGTCCACCAGAGTGGACAGTGGGCAGCTTTGAGTGGGGACAGTGCTATGCCTCAGTGGACCTCCGTGGTAAACTGGCAGTTGGTAGATTCTAACCTGGAACCACGTGGACCCCTGTCCAGTTCCTTTACCACTAGACCACTATTGCTCCACATATATACTATATCTATCTTTTCTCTACAATGCCTATTTTTCCTAAAAAGATGGTGTGGACTAATCATAAACAAAAAATTAGCAAGGAAGGAATTTTTTTTTTTTTTTTATGCTTACCTTTTATATGTCATTTACCTCAGTAAAAACAAGGTGTGTTGGGTCCATTCTTAAAATAATTTCCAAAAAGATAAAATAAAGAGAGACTTTTAAGAGATTAGACACCTATTAATGTGTTGAATGATTCAGTAGTAGAACAGTCTCATCGTCTCGATATCATCAAGTGCTAGATAGAGTGTGCGACCTGCAACGTTGTCTTGTAGAGAATTCTATTTTTGTTTTCCTTCTTTTTCCAAAGCAATTACGTTTCACGGCACTTCAGCGAGTTCAAGCGCTCGTCGAGGAAGTTAATGTGAAAATTCAGAACCAGAATAGAAAAATTCTTTTTACACATCGTGTAATGTTAGACATGTGTGCCAGGTCAGTACCAGCCAGGAGGAGATGTATGAGTGAAAAAAATAAAAATAAACATATTTATAGCAACATGTTTCTTTTTTGGAGATGATCAAATATAGTTATTATTATTATTGAGACATAGGATGGAAACGTTAAAGGGACGCAGCGCCACATAGTGCTCAGAGTAAGCCCTGCAGCAATTGTGAATTATATTCTCACCACTGCTTTAGATACCTCAGCTGATTAGATGGATGGAAGGATGGAAGGATGGATGGATGGATGGATGGATGGATGGATGGATGGATGGATGGATGGATAGATAGATGGATAGATAGATAGATAGATAGATAGATAGATAGATACCATAACAGTGAACAATGGATGTTAGTAGGTAAGGTTAGTAGTATATATACACAAGAAAGTAGGAAGGTTAATGCTAGTAGTGTTAGTAGCTTAAGTGGTAGATTACATATATATATTATATGATATATTATATATATATATGTTATATGATATATATATATATATATATATATTATATGATTATATCCCCTTTATCTATTCTGTCCCAGAGCAAAACTATTTCTCTAACTTAATTTTAAATAAAGTGGACAATGGACAATTGAAACTGGATTTTGACTGACGTGCAAGAAAGTTTTCAGGTCCAGAGTGTGATTCCTGTGCAGCATGAGAACTACTGTTGGTCTCCACCAACGGAATCTGCAGATAACACACAGCTCTTGCTGTTCTCCGCAAAGAACACTCTGATCTTATTTTATTTCAGAGAGTTTAAAAAGGACACCAAAGAAAGTCTCATCACTTGCCCAGGCGCAGCGCAGCACCACCCCACCCCACCCCACCCCACCCTTCCTCTGGTGCATCCAGTAAAGCTGTTTAGTTCCTTATCTGTTTCTCGGCGCACATGCTGCTCTGCGTTCCTTACAGTATGCTCCCCGTTCAGAAGCGACTGATGTTCTCATTATTATTTCAGCACCTGTTAGGAGAGATGGGCCAGGAGAGGGACGCTTACAAACACAGCCATGCGTCCGCACGCACGTGGCCGTTTAACATGAACGCGTAGGACACAAGTGATCGGCAAACCATCTGACACTGTTGTCCACCTGAAGCCTTCAGGATAAACAGCATCAATAAGTCAACGACAGCCTATGACAAGTCCAACAGTCTCTAAGCGGTAGTTTGTTTCTATGACAAACTCGGAAGATATTTTTTCTTAGATTTCTCAGTTTCAGAATCTAGCTGCGGACTCGATTGGACAGAATGGTGGCTATAGACAATGGTGCTATAGGAAACAGCATATTCAGAGGATAAATTGCATAGCATGAAAGACCAAAATGTCTCCCAGAGAGTGAAATATTAAAGTGTTCATTGCAGCCACAAAATTTCTTCCAAAGCCTATTAAAAATCCTCTGGGAGAATTGTTACCAGGCACCTACTGCTTGTTAGAAATAAAGAAGCCTGCAATATTTAAAGACACATAACTGTTAACTGTTCTCCTCTTAACGTTTTCCAAAGACTTTTGGTTTAAAGAAGCAGTTGATTTTTTTTTTTTTTAGTAAAGTGACTCATAGTCATGATGCAATAGCCTGGGTGACTTTGGATATTGAAGGCAGGAGCTACCAGTACTGGATGACAGAAACCCGAACAAAGCAGTAATTATGGATGTCTACTTTTGTGAATTTGGAATAGGAAATAGTCCGCACATCGGTAACTTCTCTCCCCTGGGTGTTTTCCCAATCAGAGCTTGGAAGGCAGAGGTTGCAGAATGTAAGAACGAAGAATTGTCATCTCCTTGTACTCAAACAGCAAAGGGAAATGGTAGGAAATGTGAAATAAAGTAAAAAAAAAAAAAAAAGAGAGCCAGAAGCAGATGCTGCTGTTCTCAGCATCTGTATAAATTGGAAAGAGACGGGGAAAGAGTCTCAGTCTATGTCACTGTGAGTGTTATATTATATACAAGCTTTGGGTTTTGGTGACACTAATGAAAGAGTTGTAGATGAAGACGCCTACAGGACTGTCATTAATTTTCATTTCAGCTATTCTGTAATGATCACCTTTAACGACATCAAATGTAGCTGATCGGTATCTCAGAGTCTGGATTTAAGAGCAGGCGGGTGGAACTTCACCTGTGGTTCGGAAGAAATAAGTCAGACTATGAGACTAGGGTTAGTTCGTAGATTTTAGCTTATTAAACTTAAAATGTTTTCTGGCCAACTTATTGGCTTGGTCTTTGGCAGTGATCATCAACGAGCAGCCTATGGACCAATGAATGTCTCAATCTGCCTTGAAATTGGATGAATTCATATAAATACTAGAGACGTGCAATACTGGAAACTATGCGATTCGAGTCAATATTGAGTTTGAGGCTCGTGAATCAATTCAAATTGATTTTCAATTCAAAAAAATGATTTTCCTTTTTTGAAGATTCAGAGCATTAAAGAATGATATATCTGTGATTCTGAATTACTTTCCAAAATGACAAGAAGAAGAAAAGAATGAATCAGTTACAAATAAACACTACTCCATATTAACGGTAGGATTTAAATAGCCTGTAACTTATTCTAGGAAATGGATAAAAAACTGTTCAAACAAGAAATGTCTACATCCTCCATGTCCTCCCTCACTGAATCCATCAATCTCCTCTCCTTGTCTCCTACCTGGTAGCTTCATCTCTAGGATCATTCTTCTACCCTTATTATCACTGTCACTCCTCAGAACATGCCCAAATCATCTGGCTTCTCAAAACTGTACTATTAACTATACAATAAATATAATACAATAATACTTTGGTAAAATAAAGAGCATTTCAAATTAAAGCACACAAATGGCTCAGGTAGAACAGACACATTTGATTAGTTCACCAATGGCTGGAACAGGAAGAATTTTCTGAAGAAACAGAAGTTGGGCTTAATATTCGGGGATTGCTCGTGTTCTGCTGTTGTGTTATTTTATCCCCAGCAGGGGAGAACACTCTCTATGATGCAACGCTTGTGTCCGATGCACATACATAGTGGACACACTGCACTTGTGCCCTACAACATGAGGCGTCAGACATTATATCAGACCACTTAATATCCCCACACCATCACAATACAAATGGATTTTAAATCTTCAAATAAGAATGCAAATAAAAAAAATTACAGACCTCTAATAATATATATATATATATATAAATAATATTTTCTATTTATGCACATAACATAACCATTACATAGAGATTAGACATAATCTCTATGTAATAACCATAATACATAACCATTTATAATATATATATATATATATATATATATGTATACGTATACAGTCTTCTTCAAAAGTATTGGAGGGCAAGGGCAATTCCTCTGTTTTTGTTTTATACAACTTACAGACATTTGGGTCTCAGATCAAACAATGAGACAAAAGCTCAGAATTCCAGGTTTCACTTCATGGTATTGACATCCAGATGTGTTAAACAACTCAGGAGCCCCTTTTGTTTGAACCCACTCACATTTCAAGTGACCAAAAATATTGGAACATGTAACTGATAGGTGTATCTAGTTGCTTTTAGATCGATAGCTGAAACATTAAATAGTTCTTGCTTTTGGCTTTGGGTTTCACTTGTGAAAACAGTATTTGCTGTGAAGTATAAATAAAGTTATATAATAAATATAATAAAGTTCTATCTATCTATCTATCTTTGAAGTATACAACAAAACAAATAAAATTGCCCTTGCAATACTTTTGCAAGGAGACTATATAATCATACATATATTATATATGGTTATGCACCTACCTACATATATACATATATATATATATATTTATATATATATATATATATATATATATATATGTTTATTTTATTTCCTCTGTATTTTCTGTACAGGAACTTCTTCTCTGCACCTCTCATCTCTTGACTTGGCCAAATGTCAGTTAAATTACTCACCATTCTGCCTGAGATCCACTTTAAGTTCCAATTTTCACACTTTACACAGACACCACGAGTCGCCCACTTTTCCTCAGCATATGCTTAAGAGTTAACGTGTAGCAGCGTCCATGTGTACACAATCTGCTGTTTCTGCTCATTACGGACTGAGATATAGAAATGGACCCTAATGGGCATCGGGGAAGTCAAAGCTCATCAAGGGCTGCTAATATTCTGTGTGTAACTGCAGTTGTGAAGGTTGCCATGTAGTTCATAATAACCCATGCATGAAGAAAATATTAATGAGCTAAAACTCATGAGTGCAGAAACAACACATCTCTGCCATAACCCTTCAGGTATGATGTGTTTTCTCTCTCCCTCTCTCTCTCTGGTTCTCCATATAGTACAACTGCTGTACATTTTCTTGTGTCACCAGTGACCTTTTCTAACACCGACCTCAGAGGAGATAATGAACCAGGCACCAGCCATGGAATAATGACAGATATTGGGGTAATTAAAAGCAGCAGCAGCAGCATTCTGCATTTACCACTGACTAACACAGCTGTTACACGGGACCTGGCTTAAAAATGTTATTATGTATTTCATATGTCTACATATAAGAAAGTTTATTGACAAAGTTTAATATATGCGGTCATATTTCTGCATTCCTTGCACATATTGCGGTCAAGGCCAAGCATAGGTCTCTTTTTATGGGAACGCTGGTGTTTTATTTTTAATTAGCAACGACTTTAAGCCATCAATATATAGAGAAACACTGTTTTTATATTGTAAAATTAATTAATAAGATTGACAAAAGAAGAAAAAAGTCATACATTGAACGCTCTGGTATTGCTGCATTGGCAAATTGGAAAAATTATGTATATATTTATCCTTTACGCCCTTCCCACACAGTAAGACAAGTTATGTTATGTTATAAACTCTAGACTTTACTGCAAAATTTGGAGTTGCAGAACAGAAAAATAAGACAGACAGATTGTCTTTGCTTGACCATTAGGCAAGTGTTGATCGCGGGAGATGCTAAGATGCATGTGGCAATCGGCGCAAGGCACAGAGGAGCATGCTCAATTTGCCAATAGTATGTTGCGTACAATCTTGTCTCAGTAAACAAGGCAGCCTGTGATCTGTTTGCAAATGTGCTTCTTTCAACTTTTCAACAAAGAAAATCCAAATTTCTTAAGCTAGGACTTTGCGAGATTAGATAACAAAGTTACAATATACAGGGGGCACTGTAAATCAGTCCTCTCCTTTTGCGATAAATGCGTTTGAAGACCCACCACAAGAGGGAAATCAGTGAAGTATTGGCAAGATATTTTTATTATTATTAATGTATATACAATATTTACCCTGAAGGAAAATCCCCCACGCCATTATTGACCCTTCCTTGACTGTATCATCCCTCCCATGACAGAATGGAAATATAAAACAGACAGATTATGAACATAAATTAAATAAACCACCATAAAAACCAGGGAAGTGGTGGAGCTGCTGCAGCCCCGAATGCAGGGAAAGACACTAGTCATTTTTTTAACAAAACAAGGGAACTGCATTCAAGACATCTTCTAAAAAAAAAAAAAATAAAAACACTTTCAAAAAAAAAAAAAAAAAAAAAAAAAAAAATCCAGTCATACAGTGTGTGTCTGTCAGTGAGTGAGCTGCAAAAGATTTTTGTGTTTGTCTGTGAAACCATTGCAAGCTTGGAATTTTAGAAAAAAAATGACGGTGCACCAAGGGAAGGAAAGGAGAATCGACTTAGCAAGAGGACAGACCAGGTTTAGACCAGATTTTGATTCCTGTTTAATGTATGGCCCCAGAAATTCAGCAACAACGTCGAAAATGCATACAACTTTTTAACTAAAAATGATACATTTAGACACTATTGTCATTCACACTCTCGAATGTAGCCTTGTACTGCAGGCATTCACAGTGTGACTGTGGCCATGGTCTGCTGTGAATTTCATAATAGACTGTTGCTGTCAGTTGTAACCCCAGGGTGCCTCTACTTTTTCCCTTTTTTATTATGGGGGAGATGTGATGTGCCACTGTGCTTTCCTACCTGCCCGGGCCTGAACTTCTCCTGTCAGTGTGTCAGCATGTTCCCTCTCCTGCAGCTCTGCCTCACTCTCTTCTGATGCCTGGTACCAGTCTGTACTGTCGAAAGATATTTCCTTTTTTCCCTTTTCCGGACACCATGTGAACCTGGCAGTGGCATCGGATCTAAATAAACAGAGGTAATAATGGATCAAACTGAGAGGTAATGACAGCGTGCCAGATGCCGACTGCAGTGAAGCCTTCACTTCAGCACTGGCCGAAACACAATTCTGTAAATTCAAATTGGTTGTTAGACATTAACTGCGTGACAACTGGAATAGAATGTAACAATGGTAAATTATGAAAAGGAATATTTCAGAAAAAAAAAAACAAAAGTTCTAGAAAATGGCAGAGAAGGGTAAAAAGTGTCGGGCAAATACAGTCAGAAGCGAGTTTAAACATGATCTGTAATAGAACTCAAAATTGTCCACAATGATCTCTCTTCTCTTGGGTTGTTTAATATTTTCATTGTTTCTGCCAACAGTTCAGGACGTTTATGTCTTATCTCATTTTTCTTATATATTTACAGATAATATTTACATATAGCAAATCACATTTATATGATGATAAATCAGAAAGTATGGTTAGAAGAAAAAAGGGGCACTGAATTATGGTGCCTGAAAAACTAAAACTAAAACTAAAAGTCTTTTTTATCCTATAATTATAAAAGTAACTACTTGCCAGGTAAATCTACTACAATAGCCCACCATTGCAGTACTATTGCAATCCCTATCTGTTGTACTAATGTAATCCACCACTCCAGTACTATGGTAATCCATCACTATAGTAATACAGTAATCCATCGTCCAGTACCGTTGTTATCCACCACTGCAGTACTACTGTAACCCACCATTACAGTACTATTGTACTCCATCACTGTTGTATAATTGTAATCCATTATTCCAGTAATATGGTAATCCATCTTTGTAGTACTATTTCAATCCATCGTTCCAGTACTATTGTAATCCACTGTTTCACTACTATTGTAATCCCCCATTACAGTACTACTGTACTATAGTCTACCATTCCAGTACTATGGTAATCCATCACTGTAGTACTATTGTAATCCACGAATCATTCCAGTAACATTGTTATCTCAGTACTACTGTTCTATCATTCTACTAATATGGTAATCCACCAACCCAGTACTATTGACACCCGCCTTTACAGTACTACTGTAATTCATCACTGTAGTACTATTGAAATCCATCACCGTAGTACTACTGCATTCCACCATCCCAGTACTACTGTAGTCCACCAGGAGACCGTTTCCTGGAGACTGAGCAGGATTCCTGGAAATTCAAGACTTAGTTTGGAGTTCTTAAATATAGGGTCAAAATATAGTAAGGATAACACACAGTGTCCTGACACGTACGGTACCACTGTTGCTAAATAAAGCCAGGATGAAGATGAGCATTATATTTAGATTACGATTACAGCGGGGCAATAACTAATAGAGAGAAAGTAACAGCGTCGATAGAGTGAGGGAAACAGCAGCAGAAGACTTCATCAGCCTGTGAGTCACTGATTGAGGATGGCACTCACTCCCCCTGTGTCTAACCCTCTCACTGAGGAAATCATTAACTATGCTCAAATTAAATTATCTAATGAACCCTGAACCTTAAAGAAAGTTTTATATGGAGCGTTAGAATAATAGTGAGGCACATACTTGCGTTGGCCTCGGGCGCTGAGACTAAATTTAATTCTGATGGGTTGCTGAAAACCACCTTTTTATACATCTGGTCTTCATTGCCGGCTCACGTGAGTCAGGTCTAGATGTGGATAAACAACAGCTTTGCTCTGGGGATTTCGGTGGGAAATAGGAGCCGGGAGCGCCGAGCACAGGTTGTGTCTGATTAAGTCAGCATTCGGAGAGCAGAAGCTTAGACACAGTGACACCACCTCGCCTGCATTAGATGGAGACCGTCACCATGGGACCAATCAGGGCCCCGATAAACAAAAAAAAACAAAAACACAGCAACAAACAACCAACTGAAGAGAAGTTCGTTCAGACTAGGACTAATAACAATTAAAAACGCTTCTCTCTAATGACCGCAGCCTCCGAAGGGGACAGAAGGCGTCTCATCTCATTGATTTCCACTGGAAATCACTGGTATCAATTTATTCTCCGCTTTGCGGCATCATCGCCTACAACAAGCGGCGCTGTCCACTTGCGCCGGAGTGGTAAACACAAGATAATTGGATGGCAGGGCTTACCAGTCTCTCATTTTATTAATAAACTCCAAAAGTGTGTGTGGAAAATGTGATAATTGGCACGAGATAGAGGAAGCCTCCGGAGCTTGGCCACCGCCCGAGGAAGAGGCGGTGGAGATGCAGGAGAAGGAGAATGAGGATGAGCTGGGGAGGGACTGTCAGTCAGCTCAGCTCCGTAGGGAGAAAAGAGAAAAGAACGAAAAAAAAAAAAAAACAAATGAGACGAAATATATTCAATTCCACATCTGACATTGCTTCCCCAGTTGTCTCATCATAACACACCTGAAAGTGGACGGCACGGAAAAAATGAAGGGAACATCCTTCCTTTCACCTTCTCCTCCTGCTCTACTCCACGCCCGCATCTGCTTTAGTCATTGTTCCTCTCTTGATCTTTATACACAAGTATCCGTTTTCATCTCTTCGCAGAGAACCATAGGTACGGAAACTTCAAACTTGAGTTTTCAACAGGTGTGGAGGCGACAATGAACTGTTCCCCGGTGAGAAAACAGACAAATTCCCAACTGCGTTTGTAATCGCAGACCAACTAATCACCTGCCACAGGCGTTTAATCACAGAAAACAATGTTGCTAGAAAATTCATGCAGAGTCAATTTCCTTACAAATATAAATACTTGGGTTTTTTTGGGTGGCTTTTCAATGTAACAAAACGCAACTAGGCAGTAGTAGTGGCCCAGTGGTTAAGGAAGTGGACATGGGTCTGCAAGGCTCAAGGGTTAAATCCACCAGCTGCCTGGTTGCCACTGAGGTGCTCTGAGCATAGCACCGTCCTGACCCACATAACCTTATAAATATGGACAATGGTGTCAAAATAATACAAATTTAAATTTTCCACGTTATAAAGAAACCCTCAAAGGTTGGCAAAACAATAGTCTTTCTAAAAATACAACAGAAATAGTTAGCTAAAATTAGATCAAGCATGGGCAAAAATTCCGAGTCGCGGGCCACAATCTAGATAGATAGAACTTTATTATTCCCTCGGGAATAACCTTTGTGAAATTATGACTTCAGCAGCAGTATAGTACTGAACAAGGGATATGTCCAAAAAATTTGACACAGGGGCCGGGTCAAGTGCAGACGGAGGACGCATTTGTGTGAGTTAAGATAAATTAAATATAATAGACACGCAATAAAGGTTGAAATGCATTTCTGTGTTATTTACTGGGGAAATTTGCAAATTGTATGAAAAAAAGCAGATAATCACAATACAAACCAATTACATAATTTTGAGAAAATTGGCGGGCCAGATTACAAAGACAAGTGGGCCACATCTGGTCCCCGGGACTTATTTTGCTACAGCACAACTTGAGTTATTCTAATTAAAATTTTTATAAAGTAGCTTAAGATTAAATAAAGATAAAAAATAGCAAACAGTAAAAATTTAAATTGAACATTATTGCCTTACCAGCCAGAATCTACCAATATATAATAATGATATGATAATAAAAACAAGTTAGGTCATAAAACCAGTGAAACAAACACATAGCAAACATAATTAGAAAAGGAAACCTAAATAATTTATATGGGGAAATAAAAATAGTTGAAAAAAAAAACAGTTCAAACCTAACAGAGAAAAAGAAAACAAGTCATTAGAAAAAAGTGTTGACAACAGACATTAGCCGTGAAATTCAGTTACAAAAATAGCCTGAAGTTGTACCAACATTAGTATGAAATTAAACCCAAATCAAATTTGGCTGAGAGATTAAAGTGAAAGGCTAGAAGTAAAGAAAAACATGTCATGATTGGATCTCAGAGAGGATTTTGAGAAAGGCCAAATTAAGACAAGAAAATCTTTTCACGCTTTTCCAGAGCAATAAGGAGAAAAAATAAACAGAAGGAGAGAGGGTAGAGACCAGTGGGGAGATGACATTAAACTTTAATATGATTCATTCAACTTCATTGACGTTATCTAAACAAATCTCAGCATCATGCTAATGATCACACGTCCTCGAGTGATGGTACGCACAACGAAACACACACAACGCACGCACGCTCAAACCCTGCTGCCACCACGCGAGGGCTGCGGGGCGGTGTTGCCATAGGAACGGGGATAGGTAATGGCCATGTTCTGGAGCTGATGCCGCAGGGGGTGAGGGGCAAAAAGTGATGTCTGAGTGTGTGCGAGTGAGTGTAATGTAATGCGAGTTGGAATTATGTACTAATGATAAAATCTTTTGAGTTTTAACTTCCATCTCATTGTCAGCATCTGCTGAAACGTTGGCAGTAATGATGGTTAGAAAACGCCGGAGAGCGCTAATAGCGAAACATTTAAAAGGAGCCCAATAAGTTCCCAGCGGCACTGATGCCCTGCTATTTGCTTTTTAATGCACCCGACTAATGTGCTTAATGCACTCGGCTTTGGCGCCGAGAGAAACTGTTGGGTTTCTTCATGCAGAGCTTTGCCATACCACCCGTGAGGTATGAATAAATGATCCCTAATGCAATGAGCTAACACTGATGACCCCGGCTCTGAGTGTGTGCCTGTATGTATACACACACACACACACACACACACACACGTGTGCAAGAGTGTGATTAAATATTACTGAGAAGTGCGAATAATTCAATCATACCTCAGCAGCTCAGTCCCTGCAGAGCGCTATTTCAGTGTCAGCAAGCTCTGGAGTCACATTCAGGTTTGACATATATCAGCTATGCATATGAAGTTCCTGAAATGTTCTATTAATAGCCTACAAAGTTCTACTTGGACCATGTGTGAACTCAATCTATGGTACTGAAGCTCCCTGCTTCAAGGTAGTGCAGTAATTCACAGTACCTTCCAAATGAATAATTAAGATAATTAAATGGAGAGGGCGGAGCTTTTTTTTCTCCATCATCTAAATTCTGTAACATCGCATGAAAAAGATCTTGGGCTTAATGCATTTTTATTTGAATTTGATGTGATGGAAATTACCGTATTTTTTGGACCATGAGTTTCATCGGATTATATGGCACGTTAAGCGACATGACACATTTCTTTTTACAGGACATTCACTTTTTTTGGTTCCCTCCTCTTCCACAAATTCTTCTTCATTGTCTAAAATTTAGAGTTGCACGCTTTCTGTGTTGCACATGCTCTGTTCTGTCTTCTCATTATCGGAATTGGTCTCATTGCTGTTACTTTTTTTTTTCTAATCGAGTTTCCTAAACACATATCATAACATTGTCTGTGAAGATTCCCATTCATCCAGGTCATGATATCCAAAAGGTTCAGTTGTTAGCAGACTTCTTTGAGTTGAAAGACGTTTCATTTCTCAACTGAGAAACTTCATCAGGCTCGAATTGATGTAAGAGGGAACACACCATCTCCAATGGACAAGGATGTGTGTTTTTTTGGTCATACTTTTTTGAGACAGAAAATGCCCCTGATGGTGATGAGCAGTTAACATGTCACGTGTCCAGATGTGAATAGAAATTGTTGCGGTCAAACCCATCAAGAGAAGACTCCTCTGGTATTGATGAGCAGTTAAACCTCCTTGGATGGGATCTCAAGGCAGAATGGTTTGCCGCAGACAATTGAAAAGGTGTGACCAGAGCAACTCTTCACACCTTTGTCCAGTGGCAAAGGGAGTGGTCACTAGAGTTCCCTCTGACATTCACCAGAAACTGATGAATTTCATCAGTTTAGGAATGAAACATCATTCAACTCCAAGAAGAAATCCAGTTGCTTAAAAACTAAACTTCTTGGGTATCATAACATTGTGACTGGTGGAGATGGCCTTCCTGATGCGACCCCCACCATTTATTCAGGCTGGGTACTAAAAAACACTGGCTTGCGCTCCCTAGTGGCTGGAGATAGACAATGATGACTTATTGTGGCAACCAGTGGAGGAGGCACAAGCAAAAAAGGAAAAGAAGAAGAAACACACATCATAACAACATCTCAGGTGACCTCACCTGAATACCAGATGAAGAACACCCTATAAACACACTTGTACACCTGTTTGCAGCACTATAATGGTAAACCGTTGAGTATTCTCTGATACAAGTCTTATAAAGTGAGTCACCTCAGGATGTTATCTAAAATTATTTAGTGGTGTGTGCAAATGGCAGTCGTCGCCTATAATAATTACTGCGTTCTCAAAAGCACCTGATGCGCTGGCATGGGCAGCTCTGGACTGGAAGATAAGAATTCTTTTTTCGGCCACGGTGCCAATTAAACACAGTTTATTAGATTCCTCGTCCCTCACTGCGCCGGTCGTCACCTGCCGCTGCGCCTGTTCCAATCTCCCCCATCGTTCTCTTCTTTCGCCTCCTCCGTTGTTTCGTTGCTTGATACTTCTCTTTGTGTCAGTATTGTGTTACTCTGCAGGGCTCCTGACCACAGTAGCCATAGTACTATGAATATGACCACCTCAGGATCCAGGAAATATGTTTTAGTATTTTGTAAATAAATGACCAGACATCTCAGGTGACCTCACCTGAATACCAGATGAAGAACACCCTTTAAACACACTTGTACACCTGTTTGCAGCACTATAATGGTAAACCGTTGAGTATTCTCTGATACAAGTCTTATAAAGTGAGTCACCTCAGGATGTTATCTAAAATTATTGAGTGGTGTGTGCAAATGGCAGTCGTCGCCTATAATAATTACTGCGTTCTCAAAAGCACCTGATGCGCTGGCATGGGCAGCTCTGGACTGGAAGATAAGAATTCTTTTTTCGGCCACGGTGCCAATTAAACACAGTTTATTAGATTCCTCGTCCCTCACTGCGCCGGTCGTCACCTGCCGCTGCGCCTGTTCCAATCTCCCCCATCGTTCTCTTCTTTCGCCTCCTCCGTTGTTTCGTTGCTTGATACTTCTCTTTGTGTCACTTTGCCCACTCGATGACAGGGGGTTTTTAAAAATAGAGACGAACCACCCAGATTACAGCGTTTTAATTACAGAGCTGGAGATTCGTCGGGGGTGTGGAGGCCTCATCCGCTGACAGGCAGGGAGGGTGGAGGGAGTTGGAAGACAGAGCGGTACAGTGAGTGTAAACTGCGTGCTAATTAGTGTTGTCTGCCATAGTGAAGCACTCAGGCTGCAACCATCCATTATACAACCATTGTTGGCTGCGGCGCCACCGGTGCACACCTGTGGCCACGTCTCAATTTTAAATATTAATGCTGCAAAATCACCCGTGGGGGAAAAAGGGGAATGAACTCCTCGCACTTCGAACTTTGACAATTACGGATTTTAGTGAACTATATATTGTAAACATCGCTATTTATGGCTATTTAGGTCCAACATACTGTGTACCAGGCATTATAGTGGGGCTGCGGGGCGGAGTTGATTTTTGATATTTAATGTTTGACGTGTAAACCGGGGTGCTTTTATCTAAGACTGGGGGCTCCTCCAGGTGAACTGAATATGCAAGTGAAATGGTCATGATGAACTGCCAAGTGAAATGTAATAATACTTTTGTAAAAACAGAGTAAAAGATACAGATAGAACTTTGTTCAACCCCAACAACATTTTATGTTACATGTTTTTATGAGTCTGTGTGCCTGGCAGAAGAGTCAATAAGGAAAAACAGTTCTCTAATGAGGCTTCTTTTCCACTTGAAGACCAAGTGTTCTTCTTTATGACGCTAAATTTGCTACCGAAATGTCTTAAAATGTATCATCATGTCAACAAAATACCAGTCATTTCGTCATTTTACTTTATTAAAGTGTGCTGGATGAGTTATATTTATCCAGCACACCTTAAAGATCAGTCCGTGAAAAAATTGTCAGACATTTAACTGGTCTGCGGGGTAAGAAAGATTGGAGACCACTCGTGACATTTACCTTGAATATAGCCTAAATAACTCACTATTAAGAATGGCCAGCCATGCTAGTTTGGCAAGCGTGGCAAAAATAACAAGAGTGAAAAGAAATAAGGTATATTGTTTAAAAAGTGTCCCAAAGGTCCTAACAGCGTACCTTGATCATACAGAATGTTCTAGAACAGTGCTTCCCAAAAAAGATAAGGATCAGAAATTTTGAGTATTTACGTGAACTAAGATAAAAGATGAGTTAGGTGAGGCTTCTTTTCCACTTGAAGACCAAGTGTTCTTCTTTATGACGCTAAATTTGCTACCGAAATGTCTTAAAATGTATCATCATGTCAACAAAATACCAGTCATTTCGTCATTTTACTTTATTAAAGTGTGCTGGATGAGTTATATTTATCCAGCACACCTTAAAGATCAGTCCGTGAAAAAATTGTCAGACATTTAACTGGTCTGCGGGGTAAGAAAGATTGGAGACCACTCGTGACATTTACCTTGAATATAGCCTAAATAACTCACTATTAAGAATGGCCAGCCATGCTAGTTTGGCAAGTGTGGCAAAAATAACAAGAGTGAAAAGAAATAAGGTATATTGTTTAAAAAGTGTCCCAAAAGTCCTAACAGCGTGCCTAGATCATACAGAATGGTCTAGAACAGTGCTTCCCAAAATTTTTTTTAGTTACGCCCCCCCAGCAAAAAGAAAACAATCCCCGCCCCCCTCAGGGCGCATGTGACGCGCCTAACCCTAACCCTAACCCTAACCCAGGGGGGCCCGCCCCACACTTTGAAAACCCCTGGTCTAAAACAAGCCTGGGCAATTAGGTGGTACTACAATTGGGGTCAGATAAGGATCAGAAATTTTGAGTATTTACGTGAACTAAGATAAAAGATTAGTTAAGTATTGAATTAAGGTAATGCTTTCAGCCTCTTTGAGACCATATATTGGGGAAATACTGGACAAGGAAGGAAATACAAGGAAAAGGCAGAAGGATAATGATTGCTGGTCTGGTCTAGAAACACTGTACGAGATGTGGCCGAAATGTGTAACAATATATGGTGTTTAATGGATAATGGATTGTAATGTAAACGTAAACAACCGTAATTCTAAACCGTTTTGTTCACATGTTGTAATACTGTATCTGTTACATGAAATATTAATATTTTATTATGTAACATGATGTAATGTATGCAGCACCCTCTCCTGTCTGTACCCATGTGTTAACACACTTCTTTCTATAAGGTTTATTTCTATAATAAGCTTTCGCCTTGGTTAATAGTTAGATAAAAGAGATGATGTTTGTTATGCTATGAAAAGATTCTTCCTTAGCTCAGTTGAATGTCTATTTCAAGACTACAAACTTTATTAGATGGCGAGAGTTTCAGTCTTATTTAACGCTGTATGCTACAAGCACTAATTAGAAAAAGATATTTCTCACTAGTTGCGGATCAGTTGTTGATTCATACACTTTGCCTGTTTCAGCAGCAGCAGCTTCTTCATAATTACATTCCAACCATGCAGCTATTTTTAATATCTCTGACATTCAGGAATCCAGATCTCATTTAATGAAAACATTGTCATTTAGCGCAGCAGAAGCAAAAAAAAAAAAGTGTTGATTTCAATTTTTTTTGTCAGTCACGCTTTAAAGTGAGACTAATCACACAAATCGCCTGAACCGTCAGTGATAGTGTAGTGATCGCAGACACCTTGAGTGATTGTGTGTTTTTGTTTGTGTGGGTGAGTTTATGTGTTGTGTGGGTGAGTGTGTGTGCTTATGTTACTTGTGTTTCGGCAACCTGGGAACCTGGCAACCTGCAATTGTGTGGATACGTACTTCAGTGATCAGGATATAATTACTGTCTTCAGCTGAAGCTGCGGACTAGGGCTGGGCTAAAAGGCACTAATCAACATTCTGTTTTACATATAATCTAAAGGCATTCACTAACTAAAACACAAATGTAAAATACAAATGTTAAAATTCATTTACTTTTGATGGAGTTACGCTTGATTGGAATGATTAAGTTAATAGCATTTTGCTTGGAACAGAAACCAACCCAGAAACATGTTGTATATATTCAGTGGCCGAGCCGGGCATTTCAACTGTAGACCTACTGTTCTAGTGACATATTAACAAATCTGCACATTTGCCCATGGATAGTCTGACGTTGTTAGTTACTCCAGGGAGAGTGTATCCAATCATGGAACACACACAGTACGTGTCGCCTTCTACGTAGGGCCAGCTAGAGAGCTCTGAGATTGCAATCTCACAAGATGATTGGTCTAAGCACTGTGAACTGCAGCAGTAAACTAAGTGCCCATACTGCAGGCACAGCCTTCACTTTTGAAACTGAAGGCTTTGGCAGATTTCATCGAACCTGACAACAGTAACTGGCTGAAATATGATCGGATAAAAAGTTTTAATCAAACTATTTAAATGTAAACACTCTTTTTATATTAATAAAAAAATATATATTTTTTTAAAATAATGAATAAATGTGTTTTATGTATGTTTAGGCCTGCAGAGAAGGCTTTGCTGGCCCTGACGGCCTACCACTGTTGAATGATTGTAGGCTACACAATAGGTATAACCGGGATTCTGTTCAAGAACAAAATTGTATGTTTCCAATTCTCATTTTTCCTACTAAGTATTTTGTAAAACAAGTTCTATGTGCTAATCTTGTGTTCACCAGACAAGGTTTTCTTTGACGAAAAGGACAACAGAATTTTTTTTTTCAATTTACATGTAATAATCTCCTACATATTTTGCGGTTTTGGAGGGAAATTAAACCCATCCCTTAGTCACAGGATCACAGGTATATATAGACAGAAAGGCTTGTAGCAAAGTATAATAAAAGTGTTGGTAACTTTGGTAACTAGATAAGATCTGCATGTTCCTGGAAACCAGAGACACAAACACGGAGAACAAACAACCCCCTAAAAGGAGTGACCAGTGACACAGAGTGATGCTTTTAATATTTTTAGCCATAAAAAGATCATGTGGTCATTGTTTTCTCCCTTCCTCCAGTGGAACTGTGTCCACCAATAGATTATGTATGTTATTCTGAGCCACTGTGCCTTCAGGCAGTGCATCATTAAAGATTCTTTCCTCCTCCTCTATCTCCCGAACATCCCACCACTAACCTGCAGCAGCATCTACTCCTACTGACCATTATGCCTCCTGGCATGGCTCTCTCTGTTTGGCCTGCTGGTCATGTCAAGGAAGGTATGGCAAACTGTCAGGACACACAAACTAAATTTGAAAAAAATCAACACACGACTGTTTGTGTGACTGCCTGTCACATTACTGCCTTCCTTCAAATTGCTCGGATATATTATTCATGCTGTGATCCTTGGTCAAGTGCATAAAGATATGTAACGTATGTGGGTTTGAACAATGTGGCACCAGGGGTTATATTTACACATGACAATCACTCCAATTGTTCCCCGCAGGGTGAGGACTTTGAGGAACATTCGAATGTGACTCCCAGCAGCCTCTGTTTGTGTCCGTTAACCTCCGACAGTGCATGTTATGTGTCTTCTCCAAATGACAAGAATAAGTTAGTGTCTGTGTGAATCCCAGGGGAAAGAACCAGTGAAGGACCAAAGCCAGGTGCTGACACACAGACAAGTATTCTGAAGGAAATTGTGCCTTTAGATAATGAGTATTTAAACTGCCTTGAGCAAATAAAGATCATTTCTTCTCCAGTAAGTTTCAGATGCTGCAGTTGAGTGTTGACCTCACTTGGATATAAAAAGGTGGGTGGTTAAAAGAGGATCCAAGTTGTTTTTAACACATAACACTGATGTGTGAGGTTACTATCTTTAGTGTTCAGTTGCTATAGAGGTGTATTTTAGTAAAAAGGAAGAACCAGGAGAGTCAACACGTTCTAAGACAGTGTTTGTCTTGAACCCTAATCGCACAAACATCAGCTTCAGATAGAAATGAGTTCCCATAAAGTCATTCTGAAATTATGATAGTTTTAACATAGTGATGATATTTACATAATTATAAAATACCATTATACCATTAATTTAAAGTGCATTGTTTTACTTTTGTGATTATAAATTGGGTTTTAAATTTGGCTTAAAACTATCTAAGCTGGCACGTCTCAAATAACTGCCATCACACTACAGCACAGGTGTCAAACTCAGGCCTGGGGTCCAAATCTGGCCAGCATATTTGGCTGCCAGGTCATATCAAATATGCTAGAATTGGCCCCCATATATATACTGGTAAGATTTGTAGTATTGGTGATACATGGTGTTTGTTAAAGCACGGACATTTTGTTTTTCTGTTTTCTGTAAAGGTCTGTAAAAATAGCATAATATTAAAAGGATCAGAAAAATCCTGATGTGGGGTTTATTTTAGATTAAATGTGTGGATAATATTAAGCCACTGTTCCAGATTCAATTTTGCAAAAAAAATCATCATTTAATTAGGGCAATTGAAGAGGGGCAAGCCAGGCAATTGCTTGGGACTCCGGCCACTAAAGGGCCCTGAATTTTTTTTTGCTGCAGGCACTGATAGGGTGGGTAATATCTTGCCAGGAGAGACCCTTACACCGGCCCTGCATTAAATATCTGGAGAAGGGGAAAAATTTACGGTGGCCTGTGACTTCATGGCAGTTTTTAATTTTGGCCCACTGTGGAATTGAGTTTGACACCACTGCATTACAGGCACCAGTAATATAAATATTATTTATTAAAAAAGTTATTTATTCTTTTTTTTTTTCCAGGGGCATGTAAACAAAAATATTGACTTTACATAATTTAAAGGCTGTATTGTTAAAATAAAATAAAATGCAGTTAAAATATATGTTTGTATTTATGACTTATTTTTAATTTTTGTATATAAATGACTTTAAGATGCAGCTTCTATCTAGTTTGGATTTATTTCCCATAAAGCATTAAGTTCTTTTTTTAGAAATTAATATGTGAAAGTTAAAAAAAACTCTTCTGTCTTTTTTCTCTCGACCCTGTGTTCCAAAGAGATCTAAAGCTAAGGCATCCTGATAAAAAATATATATATATTCTTTTCAAAGATTTTATTATCCTGCCTGATAATTTTTCTATGGTGCTTGTGAAAAAAAATGTTTTTGACAGTATGAATACAAATACTGTTTTTGTGTAAATCTTGTTTTAATCTTCCCCAAATTATTTTGCTGTGAGGATTCTTTTTTTATTTTTCTTCTGCTGATTTTAGTTTGGTTTAATTACTATTTTTGTGCATAGAAAACAGCTGCGAACAGATTTCATCAATTAAAAACTGTTTTTTTACGTTCATGTAATTATTTGGAGTCTTACATCTTGAACATAAGGACACTGTTACATTAGAGAATAAATTGAATGATTTTTTTTGTAGTTAATTGGCTGCCAGAACAGACCAGCTGTCATGTATTTGTTTATCTTTCCTCGCCTTCATTTGTGAAAAATGAAATCAAGGGTTTGTTTTGAGAAGCTGTTATTCTGACAATTAAAGAGAAACCTGTGATTGGACATGACTTAAATTCAAATTCCAAATCCGACCCCCGGAGGATTAGCGTCTTTTCAACAAACGTCTGTCAGGAGGAAAGGACTTGGAGTTATTCAGCTCCATCCGGTGTCAGGAAGGCACATGTTCTTTGCATGAACTTGCATTAGCTCGCGTTCTTCTTGTATTATTTATGAACCTTACTTAACCCCTGCAAGATGTTGAAATGTCAAAAAGTTTGCCTTCTTGCTCAGTCTTGCGTCACTGAAGCAACAAACACTAGGATTTTACATTTGACATTCTTAACAGCTGGACAGCATTTCCACCAGGATGAAAAAAATATATTCCGACATTATGGCGGGCAAATGTATTACAACAACAACAAAAACAATAATACTAATAAATATAGCACTTTTAATCTTGCAGGTCATTATCTCGCAACCAATCAACCAATAATTTGGGAGTAACAAACATAAACTGTTAATTAATTGATAAAATAATCACAACAAAACATATCTTCTTCTTCTTATTATTATTTCAGCTTGTCCCTTTTTCAGGGGTTCAGTGAGTCAAGAATTTCAATCTCCCCGCATCGTCAGTATCTTCTACTCTGACTCCAACTGAACTCTGATCATTTCCAAACCATCTCAATCTGGCTTCTCTAGCTTTTTCTCCAAACCTCGCTGTCTTAAAAACTATGAACCTTTCAGGAAGACGGCTTAAAATGTTTGGGCATTTCATAATTCTAAACCGGCCCAAATGCTAAATTCAAGACATTTGTGGAATTTAATTTTCTGTGTGTTTATTGCGTCCATCTCTTGCTCATTTCAAGATAGTCTAGCTGACAACAAAGTGTAAAAGATCTAATTTTACCTAAATATTCTAATATTTTATTTCAAAGCTGAATTTTGGTGTACCAATTACCTCACTTCCATATATAACACTATTTGTAGCTACAGGGAAGCATTTTTAGTTTACTTTGAACTGTTAGTTACCAGTTATTGAATGGAATAAATTGTTTCTACTTAAATTCTATATTGAGAAGTGTGTTTGATTTGTTCCGCTTTTCTTTTTGTATCACCTGCAGCAACTTTGGGAAGTATAATGTTCTGGACAGTAAAAACCCTTGATTTAAAGTGTTTTGAAATACATATTGAAAAGAATGTGAGCCAAAAATAAATTTTTTATCTGTAAATATAAGTGTCAAATGTAAAATCCTAGTGTTTGTTGCTTGACTGTGAAAATTCCACACTTAAATAAAAGATTTATTTTATTTATATATTAATTGTGACATTTTCATAATGATAACCGGTTTTATATATTTATATATTATTTATATAAGTATTTATTTTAATATAGAGAGGAGAAAGGATAGGAGGGTCAACTAAGACACTTGTAGAAGTATCTAAATCACTCTAGAGAGAATAACATGAAGTGGAGGTCTGGACAAATGAAAGCAGCAAGGGCAAACCACCCCACTCATCCATCCATTCATTAGACAAGACCATGGTTACTGAAGTACCAGAAGAAAACACACAATCACATGGTAATAGCATCACTTAACCAGTGACTGTATTGCGCAGCCTGATGGTTACCACCATTCCACCACAGGGCTCTGGTTATGTAGCCTTTATGCCAGGGGCATGCCACCCACACCCCACTATCATTTCAATATAATAAATAATATAATCAATATTAAAAAATCAGTTTCCCATAGATTCTGTGTAATACAACACTGAACCAGAAGGAGGCTGTGGATCAGGGGTTTGAGAACTATAGGATTTACCATAAAATGTGGAGAAATCTATAAAATATTATTATAAATTAAACTTTTACATCAAGGTGAGGGGCGCAGAATATCATTCCATGAATGCCCCACGGGCCGCAAGTTTGAAACCCCAGATTTATGCTATACAGTATAATGACTTTCTACATCCTCCCTGATAAACCAGTTGATTGTCTTCCTTTTCCTAACATTTGAAATTCATTCACATTCAGCAGAATAGTTTCGAAACCAGACATTCATTTACCACCTCTACATCCCATCTGCCCCTCACCTGTCCCATCCTCAGTGTCTCCCGCCTCAGGCTACTTCTGTCTGCCAAGAGGATGCCCACAAACCTACTCCTTCTTCACTGCTCGAAGACAGGTGATCACAACTCCCCCATGTGCCTTACATTCTACACACTAACTTATCACTGCTGGTGCACAGGATTAACTGTCACTTTAAATAAAAAGTCAAAGGTACCCTCTCAGAGCCATGAAATGAAATGACTAACCCCAGAAAACTCATCAGATATTTTTACTCAGCTGTATTTAACTTTCACCTAGATTTTTGGCAGTGTGCAAAAAGATCATCTGGCCGACACCCCGATAATTTTAGACTCGCTGTGCAAATACATATATATGTAACTTTTAATTAAATAGAAAGAGAAATGTTGTGTACCTACTGTATCATTCCACTGGAGCAGATCCAATAAGTCCAGGGCGTCTAGAGTTGAATAGGATGGAAGGGAGGCTGAAACAGGAAAGGTGCATATTTGGGTGAGTCTAGTTGTTTTTGTGTCTACCATACTGAGAAACAAGGGCAATGTCTTCAGTCTGAATCCAGTAGACATTTTTTCAATGGTGTCAAAGAGACCTTAACATTTATATGGTATGTGCCATACCTACTGTGTTTGGTATCTACTGTTTTACGTGTAATGACAGTTTAGACATGCTTTGGGAATATCTGAAAAAGTACAAAACACTATGTACCCTGTCAATGTATGTATATACTGGAATTGTTCAAATGGACAAATTTACTGCTTCACAATATTCTTATTTACTGTCAAAATGTAGTTTAATTTAATATAATTATGCATTTGAGCCAAGACTTAGGGCAAAATACAAAAAAGTAGTTTATAAGTAGAAATTGGTAAATGGAATATTTACCAAGGGTTAATTAGGCTTTGGATTTTGGTATTATATAGTAATTAGCAACAGCTTTTAAGTTAGGAGGACAACAGATTGATGTTTCACTGGAAGACCCTTTTTTTACCTTTTAGTACTTGTCATAAAAGTCAGCAAAGACTTCAAAAACAGCTGAAAAGAACAGTAAGTGCCGCATAAAAAAACTCAAACATTTCTGCAAGTAGACTTCTTCCTCAACAAAAGGTAGGAGACCTGAATGTAAAATAACCTTGCTGCAAAACAGGGAGTGGAAACAATACTTCTAATGAATTTGAAATTGATTTTCCATTAAACAATCATTTCCCTAATATTCTACAGACAGTGTTTTTAATCCAAACTAAAACTAACAAGTGATATTTCTGAATAAATATATATATATACATGAATTGAATCCTTTGTTTCACCCTAGATATCTCCCACTCTTTCTCCTTCACTTACTGTGAACACAGCAGCAGGGAAACAAGGTTGGTTCTCCTTTTCTAGTGCGTCAGAGGAAGTTCACTGGAAAATAAGACAAAATTATAATTTAATTTTTTTCTGTCAACCATGTATGAAGAACACATTGCCATTTTGCACATGTATATTGAACAGGTAAAAAACAGGTATTTATACACGTATGGTGTGTTATGTAAATATTCCAGTAGGTGGCAGCAGCAGATCCTAATTGGGAACACGAAAGACCACAGGCTGTATCAGTTGGGATGTCTGCCTCAAAAACCATGCAGGGAACAAAACCCCCTGCATGTGACAGAACACGTCATCTTTCTTTGCTTTAAACTAACACAACTCTAACAAACTCTCACAAAAACACAAATCGGGATTCACTAATGAATCTAAAACATCATGACACATAAATATAATTAATACGTTTTGATGTATGTTTATTTTGGACAAACCTACAGCTATTTCAAAATGATGCAGTCCGACCAAATGATTGAAGCTAGTTTTTTAAGAATTTTTTTACTTGCAGGTATTGTAGCTGTACTTTTGGCTATTAATAGATTAAAGCATGTATGTGATGGTCCATTCATTGTTAATACTACAAAAAAGATGCTTCTGTCTACTTGTGTATTTATGGTAGTTGGATTCAGACTAGTCTTTGCTTTATTGTGTGAGGTCCATTTTAGCTAACTACACGTCACGCTTTATTCTTATAGTATTATGCACAATATTACTCAACAAATAACCATATACTCCTAATATTTATATTGGAACTGTCTGGTAATTTATTCCTAATGTAGTACGATAAGAGCTTGGACAGCTGATGCCTCGGAAAGAATTTTAATTTAGCAGATATGTCTATGACAATGGGCAGCAGATCAGTATCCGCAATCCTCTGAGAAAAGTCCACTGAGAAAAGTGATTAGAATAGTTTAACCAGGGAGTGGTTTGGAGTTTAACAGCTGGATTACACAGCGACTGTCCATGCTGGGTATCTGCAGTGTTACTAAAAAGAAAGGCATATAAATCTGATTAAACGCCAGGATTAAGAGGAGTTAGAGGAATGTATGGTACAGCTGCCTAGAGACCATTGTCGCTAAGAACAATTCCACTGTTTACAGAGCTATTAATATCCCACCAACATATGCTGTCTATCAGAAACAACCACATGGGGGAGATAAGAGGAGAGGAATGGAGCCAAGATGGATTGAGGAGGAGAACATCATTCTGAGAAGCAGTGTGACACCAGGGAACAGCGACTGACAGCAACAGAGTAATAGGTGATAAGCTCTACTGAGTGGATTGCTGGTTTAGAAAATAGTGACTCCAAATGACAGAACAGTGTGTCCAAAGCTTAAAACTCAGTTAAAAAAAAGTCTAAAAACATTTAGGAATAAGTGAACTGGACAAACTCCCTCAGGGGTCCCCAATCTTTTTGAAACCGAGAAACTCCTTCTTCTTTTACTTTTGGCCTGTCCATTTTTTCAGGGGTTGCCACAGTCAACAATTATCATTTCACCCTGTCCTCTGTATCTTGTGCTTTAACTCCAACTACCTCCATGTCCTCCCTTATTGCATCCATCAACCTCTCTGTCTCCTACCTGGAAGCTCCATCACTAGGATCATTCTTCTACCAATGTATCCACTGTCCCTCCTCTGAACATGTCCAAACCATCAAAATCTGTCTTCTCTAGCTTTTTCTTCAAACCTTCTCATCTGTGTTGTCCCTCTAATCACCTCATTCCTGATCCTGTCCATCCTTGTCTCTCCTAAAAAGAATCTCAGCATCTTTAACTCCTCCACCTTAAGCTCTGTCTTCTGTCTTCTGCCTATTCCTAGTGTCTCTAATCCATCCATCATGGCTGGTCTCACAACTGACCTGTAAACCTTTCCCTTCACCTTAGCTGACTCTCTTCTATCACAGATCACTCTTGACTCTTAACCTTCCTGTCTATGTTGTCCCTCTAATCACCTCATTCCTGATCCTGTCCATCCTTGTCTCTCCTAAAGACAATCTCAACATCTTCTTTAACTCCACCTTCAGCTCTGTCTCTTGTCTTCTACCTATTCCTAGTGTCTCTAATCCATCCATCATGGCTGGTCTCACCACTGTCCTGTAAACCTTTCCCTTCACCTTAGCTGACTCTCTTCTATCACAGATCACTCTTGACTCTTGTCTCCAGTTGTTCCATCCTGCCTGTACTCTATTCTTCTCCTCTCTTCCACGGTCTCCACTGCTCTGAACAGTTAATCCTAAGTATCTATATGCCTGCACTTTGTCAAACAATGTCACAATATGTACTGGGACATACAATAGTGACCACTCATCTGACCATCATGATTGCACCCACTCAAAAAGCACAGGAACAGTACCAGTTTAAACTTCTAGTGCTAGTTTTGTTTTTGGAACACAACCTTGGGGGAACCTCATGTAGACTATGGGAGCTACCAGGTGCCCCAAGGCACCAGGTTGACTATCTACATGTTTCTCTCTACACACTAATTATTAATGTGATGGTTTGGAGCCTGTCTATGGACCATGGACATCATAAAAAGGATTATTAATAGAAAATGAAATAAAATGAAAATCACACACACTAAACAAGCTAACTGTGTTATAATTAAAATGTTGTTAATTAATTAGCTAATGTATAAGATTAATAGATACTTACATAAATACATACATACGTGTACAGTATACATTATATATGTATGGTGCTAACTGACACATTATAAACTATTCAAATTACCACCTTTTTATATAAAGCTATAAAGTATTTTTTTTTCACAATGCACCCTTGACAATAACTGGGATATTCTTAAAAATATCTTGCAATGACATCAAAACATTTGTTTTTGTGAATATTTTGAGTTATCAAATAACGTTTTATACAACGCCGTTCAAACTTACTTACCGCAGGTAGCGCTATTAGCAACAGGTGCTTCTGTCGCAAACTTGCTTACGTTTACTGAATTTGGCCGCATTGCCTCAGGATTGTCTGCTTTTTTTACGCGGCGTACTACACTTCGTTATCTTTTCCTCTCCAGCGATAACAAACCCTTATTTTCCCAGAAACTTTATTAAAAACACCCCGACACTCACAAATTATTAGCATTTGTGTTTGACAACATAGCACCGAGCCATATTGACAGCGTACTGGGATTTAAAATCTGATTGGACCAGCCACCTGTCTGTCAAGAAACGAACCATTGAGCCGCGGTTTACGGCTCAAAATGAACACCTACATACAAATGAATACCTAAATGGTGAATATATGAACAATATAATTAAAAACACGTAAAAAGGAAATGTCACAACAAAATAGAATTTTGTTGTGATGGCGTCATTATAAGTGTCTCAAACATTAAAAAACACATTGAAAAATATGGTTTATTAGTTGTAATTTTATTTGTTTGTGACAATAAAAATAACATACGAGAAATTTATTTTCTTAACTTTTATTTTCAAAAATAACAACGTTCTATAACAAATAATCAATTGCACACATTTCAAATGTATTCACAATTCTAGTTCTAGTACTTCTAAAAAATACAATCACTTGGTACACAGTGGATATTTGGTTATTTACCAATGAAAAACTTAAACCACAATATTTACAGCATTAGTGCAGGATCATTCCAGATCATTCTGTTCTGAACAATTCACAGACATCGTAATGTGCGCTCCGAGTCCTCCCCCCAACTCCTCCCCTTCACATCCTCAACCTCCATCTTTAACACTCCGTCACAGCAGCCATCTGTCAGTATAGTGCTTCAAAAAAAAAGAAAACTCTATAGGAAGTGCATGCAGTGTTAAAGTGCGCGAGTGTGGAACAGCTGGACAACAGTGATCCCACAGAGGTTAGCAGATGCTGATGGCCAGCTCAGGCAGACCCTAGTCCACGGCACAGTTGAGCACACACACCTTCAGACTCCATGACAAAGCAAATTCTTTCACATACCAACTCACTAAAGTGACACTCGTCTGGAGTGAGTAATCTACAGCTTCTAGAGTTTCGGATGAATGTCACTATGGGTTAATCTATAAACGTTGTGTCCTTCATCAACTAATATTCTCCATTTGTGTTTCTTTGCCCATTTTCCTCCGGTCACCCTCTCTTCCCCCGAGTTATCCCTTCACTCTCAGCCTCTTTGTGCCTCCAAAGACATGGAGCGACCAAGAGCCTTGGGCGCTTTGGAGAATTCCATGAGAGTGGGCTTGACAGGAGGGAGATCTCTCGTAATCTCGTCCACACTCCTCTTTCTGGGACAGGCTCCGTCTGGAGTGGGGAAAGGCTGAAGGTCCTCCTCCGTGTGAGGAGCTCCACGTCCCAGCCTGATGCCGAGCTCTGCCGGGGTGAAAATAGGCAAGGGGAGGGTCTTTCTCTTGGGAAGCAGCTGGTGTTCCCTTACCCCTGTTTCCACTGTTCCCACTCTGACCACCCCAGAGGGGCAGGATTGTTTCAGGCAGCGTGCCTGCCACTGTCGGGACAGGGTCTCTCTACGAGAGGTGTCATTCATGTTCATCGTCTGCCTGTAGCAACCAGAGAGCAGATACAGTCAGAACATCCTCTTTTCAACTTTAGAAGTTGACAACTAGACTAGAATTAAAATAATTTTTTTCTTCTTCTGAAAAACTAGAATCTGAAATGAAGACTTGGGAATGCCTCTTAGATACAGGGTATTGTTAGGGTCTTCTGGAGCTCCAAGCAAGGTATTGCTGAAGCCCCTGCCCTATCAGTGCTCGCAGCAAAAGAAACGTTTTTTGGCCAGGGTCCCCTAATGCCCAGGGCCCCAAGCAACTGCCTGGCTTGCCTATCCTCAAATGCCACCCCTGCTTAGATATGAAGTTCTCGACAACCTAGAAACACTTAGCGTGCTTATGTCAAACTCAAGGCCTGCAAGAGCTTATACATTGCTTGCCTCAAAATATAATCCCATAACACAACAACATCTATTTAAATATAAGTAGTTACATTGACAAACTCCTTCAGTTACAACTGGCCCTTCAAGAGGAATTGTATTGTCTATCTGCCCCCACAGTGAAAATGAGTGTGATACCCCTACTAAAGTGCAGTGTTAGTCATTAATCATTGCCTATTACTGAACATCAATACTTTATTGTTGACTGACAAGGAATACAATAATTGTACAACAATGAAAACAATGTTGTAAAGGAACTTGTTGATATTCAACCACAAATAACCTATAAGATCTTGAACAAGTGATTTGTGACCCCTAGAGGGTGCATGTATGAAATGCAGGTGGATTTGACATCTTAATTATAATAATATTATAATAATAATAATAATATTAATAAGAGATTTTTCCCCAACTTCTAGATGTACACTAATATAAATCCAGCACAATTATTCAGCATTCCAATACATATTGATAAAATATAATAGACTAGAAACATTTAAGATCCCTAACAAGAAAATTGAAGGTTCTTACCTTTCCTCAGGTTGCATCTTAAGGCTAACACTGTGCCAGTCAGCAGTGTAGCTCTCTCTCTGAGCCCTGTTCTCCTCCCGTACACTGCAGGCCAGCTCAGCTGCCACCACCACCCCATTACACTTCTCCAGTGTGGTAGAGAACGGCATCTTTTCTATTAGGGTTTGGATTTTTGGTTCCAATATGTGTGAATCAGGCCTGAGATCTGCGGTTTATGGCGGGGAGCAGTGATGCTTCAGCTGGATCGCTCCTTTGGCTTCCGCTGCCTCTCTTTGTGCTGCCAGTGCCTGGTTTGGGGTCAGTGGTCCATTTTATAATCATGGTGGTGCTATTTATGATGCCTGTTGTCACTTGACAATCATGGCACACTGAAATTGGACGCCCATGTGCTTCATGTCTCACTGCGGGAAAAGGAGGAGGCTGTGATGCTGAGTAGGAGTTAAACGTAATTGAACTGGAAATCCCTTGATCCAAACTGTGTGCTCAGCACATCAGTTTTCACTTCAGCTGTTTTCACAGTGTCTTTGGGGAGAAGATTACTGTAAAGTCACTCAGCGTGGGGATTAGACAAACATAGACAACAGGTTTAGTCTTGGTCAAGAATCTTAATGTGGTGTAGGCCGTGAAGTACAGAAGAAAGTCACAAAGTAAAGGCTGCTAATGTGGAAATCCAACAAAAGGCAGCTGTTCATGTGGAAAAATTTTCCAGGCCTGCGGGTCATGAAAATAGTAGGACTGACCATGGGCCAACTGCTGTGGTTATAAGATGACTTTAACATACATTAAAAAGGCAAAACAAAAAACAAACATAAAAAATTGTGAAGAATTAAAGTGGATAAATAGCAAAGACGTTGTCAATATTAGTAATGAAGCGAAAAATCTTGAAGCAAACATGTCAACAAATCAAATAAATACAAATACACCTTTTAAAGATAGCTATAAGACCACAGCAAAAACTAGCAAAAGCCATGTCAGAAATGTAAAATGCTAGAATAATATTAAACTTATGTTGAAAGAAACAGTGGAATGGTGAGGTTACAAGGAGGAGGAGAGGTGGTGAAGGTGCAGGAGTTTAGATACGTAGGCTCTAACTGTTCAGAGCAGTGGAGACTGTTGAAGATAGGAGAAGAATAGAGGACAGACAGGATGGAACAACTGGAAAAAAGAGTCAGGAGTGAATTGTGATGGAAGAGAGTCAGCTAAGGTGAAGGAAAAGGTTTACAGGACAGTTGTGAGACCAGCCATGATGGATGGATTAGAGACACTAGGAATAGGTAGAAGACAGGAGACAGAGCTGGAGGTGGAGGAGTTAAAGATGCTGAGGTTCTAGGGGTGACTAGGGGGACAACACAGACAAGAAGGTTTGGAGAAAAACTAGAGAAGCCAGACTGAGATGGTTTGGACATTTCCAGAGAAGGGACAGTGGATACAATGGCAAAAAAAAGATTGTAGGGATGGAGCTACCAGGTATGAGACAAAGAGGAGAATTATTGATACAGTGAGGGAGGACACGGAGGTAGTTGGTAGTTAGCGTGGAAGATACAGAGAACTGGGACTGAGAAGGAAATTTTTAACTCGCTGTTGCAACCTTTGAAAAAGCCAAAAGGAAAAGAAGAAAATATATATTTTTGTTGATATTAGCAGAACAGGCTATATGTACATGATAGCAATACTGATGTAGTACCTTCTGAAGAAACTCCCATTACTGTGAATGGCCAAACTCCAGGTTAGCCCAATAATACGAAGCAATTATGCTTCACTAATTAGTCAAGTTTAATTAAAACTAATTGCGAATTATTATCCCACGATTAACATAAAAGCTAGAGACCTTTGTGTGGACAGCTCACACTGACAGTACAGGTAACAGTTCAGAGGGGATTTTGTATTTACAACAGCTGTGCTCTGCAACAACTTCAACCCTCTCGTTAAATTCCATTACAGTGAGTGAACTGCCTCACAGTAGTTAGAGCACTGTCCTCAACGTGATTCATCGCCGCGGTGACAGAGCACCGCGCAGGCCGTCATCCACTCAGGTTACCTACACATTCGTCGACAGTTCTCGGCTGGTGTACGTGTTACTTCCTAGCCCTGTGAGTCATTCTCCCATAACAGGCAGTGATATCATGATCTATCAATTATTGGAATCAGATCAGTTCTCAATAATACCGTCAGAGAACATGTCTTTGAATTGTTGTTAAAAAAAAGTGGATCAGTAATATAAATGTTGCCTTTAATTGACCTCAATTTCTCAAAGGACTGACATTATTATTATTATGTTGTTGTTTCTTCCAAAAAGAAAAAAAGAGAAGAGAGTGAAAGTCAAGACGAGAATGTGATGACGACATTGCCTTCATAACTGCCATTTGAGAAACACAGTAAGTCACTATGCAAAGTCCTTCAGTACTGACGTCATGTCTTCTACTTAGTCACTGAAACAGCTGTGTCCAATGACCTGTTCAGTGCTGTCCTAACCTTGTCAGGGTCTTCTACGAGCAGCAGGATCAAACAAAACTAACAGATCATAGCAGTTCACAGGGACACAATGAGTTGTCAATTTCAGCATTTTTGTTGCTTAAAGGATCTTGGGATCAACTGTTCAGAGCAGCAGAGACGGTGGAAGAGGGATGAAAATAGAGAACAGGCAGGATGGGACAACTGGAGAAAAGAGTCAGTGATCTATCTGGGATAGAAGACAATCAGCTAAGGTGAAGGGAAAGGTTTACAGGACAGTTGTGAGACCAGCCATGATGGATGGATTAGAGACACTAGGAATAGGTAGAAGACAGGAGACAGAGCTGAAGGGGGAGGAGTTAAAGATGCTGAGATTCTCTTTGGGGGTGTCAAGGATGGACAGGATCAGGAATGAAGTCATTAGAGGGACAACACAGACAGGAAAGCTAGAGAAGCCAGGTTGAGATGGTTTGGACATATTTAGAGGAGGGACAGTGGTTTAAGAATGATCCTTGAGATGGCGCTACCAGGTAGGAGATGAAGAGATTGACGGATGCAGTGAGGGAGGACATGGAGGAAGTTGGAGTCAGAGTAGAAGATACAGAGGACAGGGGGAGATGGAAAACGTTCAATATCTGTGGCAACTCCTAAGTAAGGGACAAGACAAAAAGAAAGGAGAAGAATATTTCTTCTGACTAAAACAATTGTTTTCCCGTTTATTTTCATGAATGATACTTTTGGACC
>JAFBJS010054665.1:27008-73933 GCA_016785265.1 Paraplagusia blochii | reverse complement strand
TACATTGGTAGAAGAATGATCCTAGAGATGGAGCTACCAGGTAGGAGATGAAGAGGAGATTGACGGGTGCAGGATGAGGGAGGACATGGAGGAAGTTGGAGTCAGAGTACAAGATACAGAGGACAGGGGGAGATGGAAAACGTTCAATATCTGTGGCAACGCCTAAGTAAGGGACAAGACAAAAAGAAAGGAGAAGAATATTTCTTCTGACTAAAACAATTGTTTTCCCGTTTATTTTCATGAATGATACTTTTGGACCTGTCCAGAGCTTGTTCCCAAATACCTTCAGCTACGTTTTACCTATAACCTCTTTTGTGGTAGCTTGTCTGTACACCAGGGAGTTGGAGTCTGAGTAGAAAATACACACCACACACAAGGAGCACTTTGGTAGGGAGAGTACAGATCTTTATCATGGAAGCTGAAATGCATCAACAACAATTTCTACCACTTTTTTGAAAGCTGACTTTTTCACTAATGCTTTAAAATGGTTTCCCTTAACTTGTTCTGAAATATTTTCCTACCTATAAAATCTTCCTACCCGTATTAACTGTGCACAACAAGGATGTCTTGTGCACAAGTGCACACAACGTATAACTTTCTGCTACCACACCGGTATAAAAAGTTGGAATCTTGTATCAATGACTCTGCATCATTTTGAGTTTATTGTTGTTGTCTTCACTGAGAAAATATTTCCTAATCAAATATAGTTGCATTATTGATGATGGAATCCTAGCCATTCTATTGGTCAGTTCTTTTGTTGATATGGGTATGGATCAAGTGAAAGTAATGGACAGATGGGGCCAAAAGGAAACATTATTTCTCTGCGGCCCAGCACCAATTGGCCCAGTGGTTGGGGACCACTGCTTTAAAAGAATCAATAGGACAGAACTATGAGTATACTGTGACTTCAAAGACTTGTGACATAGTCCCTGTGACTTGTGAGTAATAAGAAATACAAAATCCTGTTGGGAAAAACATCCCCTGTAACCAAAAACAGTTCTCAATGAACCTCTACCTACCATTGTGTAAACCTGACTATCACCTGCATAATATTTCACCATCACTATGATGAAAATAAATAAATAAAAAAAAATCAACATGTTTTTGTTTTGTCACAATAACCACTCCACCCTCATCCCGCTCGCACTCTGTATCCACTTCACCCGCATCAAAGCAGGGCACAGTCCAGAGATAACTTTCAAGTGTTGCATAACGACGCACGTGGGGCAGCTGCTAGGGAGTGACATTTAAAGGATCTGTCACCCGGAGTGAGACACTGAGTAGAAAGAGAAGAAACAGAGTAAGAGGGTGGATGTACGATTACATCTACGCCTGTCAGAAAACAGGGGGAAAGAAGCAAGAAAGAGAGAAAAATCAGTAAAAATTCAAATTTCAGTAAGTCGAAAAATTTTTTAAGGCACTGAATTTGAGAAGACAGCAGACAGAACCGCCCACATGGTTCAACCTGACACAAAGTGCTAGCAAAGCAGTTGTAAGAATCTGAGGGAAAGTTAACTTTCCATTGATTTCTGTGTGTATTCACACAGTCAGGTGTTTTTCAGACAGTTGCAGCAGCTCTTTGTCTGCGTGCCAGCGGGCTGGTGCCGTGGCCCGGCCTAGGCCTGAGCCAGAGTGGCTCTCTTACATGACAACGGCCACAACAACATGCAGCTGACCCTCCAAACACCATCACCATCACCACCAGAGTCCGAGCCAGACCTCGTCTCAGCGGGATGGTCAGATGCCGGACAAGCAGGTGGAGAGGGAATTGTGTTCCGTTTGGGGATCAAAGCTGAACCCAGTCGTGGCAGAACACGTGAGGAGCAGAAAACACATGGAACGTTGTTTCTGTTGCACTGCTGTGTTGCTTGTACAGTTAGTAAAATGTCAAAAACAACAATATTGTCACTGGCAATTTTGAGGTCTAGTGTTAGAGACCTCTGGCTTAAGGCTTTGTTTGTTTTTGCACCTCAGCGTAAAGGATTATAAAAGTTCCATGCAACCATATTCATCCTCATCCTTTTATCCGTTACCATGTCTCAGGGGCAGCACTGTCTCCACAACTGCCACCCAAATCAAACTGTACCATACAGTGTTGTGGGTCAGGACAATGCTATGCTCAGAACACCTTAATGGCAACCTGGCAGCTGGATGATTGGAACCTGAAGCCTTGCAGACTAAAGGCTGCAAGGCTTAGCATGCTCAAAACACTAATACAGGTGCAAAGCAACATGACCAAGTTTTAAACACTGTTAAACACTACTATTAAAAATATTACCAACTTAAAGAAATTTACTTGTTTGCTAGAACACTAGTCAACAAGTTGCACATATATTTTGAAGGGAAGGGATTTAGGTGTTCATTAGTTTAGTTTGGATGCCTTCTGTAAAAATAAAAAATGTCACTATGAAAACAAAGGAAATGCATAAACTTCCACCTAAGGACAGTGTCCCCTCTACATCGTGGACCTATTATTGCTCACTTAGTATATTGTGATCTAGCAAAAGCTTTGCTGTTCATACGAAAATTTGGATTCTTAATTTTTCTCCAATGTGGATTCTCAATTTGAAAACAAGATTGCAAAACTATTGCTGGTTTCTTTGTTCACTTAGTCGTGACCGTACACAGAATACTATTGCCTAATGCAATGCTAGCTCTGTGTACTACTGGCAAATATAGGAAATATATCCTGTCTGGTGGGTCTTGAAATGCCACTATCGCTATGGGAAACAAATCACTTTATATTAATTTTGCAATTGTACTTTTGTCCAAACATTACACTACTATATATATATATATATATATATATATATATATATATATATATACATATATATTTAAATATGTATATATATACACACACATACATATACACACATATATATAGATTATATATAATGTTCCTTACTAACACCAGTGACCCACAGTTCTTCCTAATTTTGTGATACTTTTGCCATTAATGTATATATTTTTTAGCTACTCTACTCTTTATCTGTTTCAAAACCTTGGACTCACAGTCGTTCTTAAAGACTCCAGTGGTCATTGGACACTCCTGGATTATGGACCGCTGCATCTTTATTTCAATGTAACCTGGACACAACAACACAAACACATACTTTGTCATTCACACACTTCTTTCTTTTTTTTCCAGTTAACTCCTGAGGAGACGTCTCAAGTTGTTTAAAAGTCATGCCAACTTCACAGTTTTTATTTATTTGTGTAGTTTTAACAACTACGTCCATTGTTTTACACACTGCAGAGTGGAGTTAGTGAGGACACAGCTATCAGAGGCTATTTTTGTCGTTGTTGTTTCCAATCATGTGACGTTGCTTCAGTTCTACTCATGAATAACAGGCTAGGAGTTCATTAAGGTTTACAAAACTCAACCGGCAAACGTGTCTGTCGACGTCTGGTCGTAAGCTAAATATATTTTGAGCAAAGAAAAAAAAAATTGTTTGTATTTGTGTACGTCTGTTGATGAAAATGATTTTTTTTTTCAGCTAAGGCTTCCAAGAAGCAACAGGAACTATGAGAGCGCTTCATCAAGATGTCAACGGTTGATGACTACTGCCCCCTGCCTTTTGTCTCTTGTTACTGCAGCCGGCAGGATCAGGTCGAAGCTTCCTTTTCGCTCTCGTCCCCGTCTGGTGCCTTGTTCAGGGCCTCCACTCTGGCCAACAGCAGCGGCAGGTTGATGGCCAGGCCCTGTGGCTCCTCATCAGAATCATCTATGGGCGGATAGAAACGCTTGGCCTTCGCCAAAAAATCTTCAGCTATGTCTAAATACAGGAGACGATCCTGAAAAAAAAAGCAAAAATAATAATATATAGTTATTTCTATTTTTTTATATATATTATACAAGTTGTCGTCCAAATGACAACCGTGTATCACCTTTTTACGCTGTTTTGCTTTTAATTTTGATTTATTTATGACTTATAAGGGGCAGTAGTGGTGGCTTTGTGGTTAAGGACTTGGGTGAACAAGGTTTCAGGTTCTAATTCTACAGCTGCCAGGTTGCCACTGAGGTGCTAGGAGCATAGTACTGAACAGACACATAACATGTAACTTCACAGTATGGAGCTGTGTAACCCCTGGCAACCAAGAAGAGTATGAAGTATTAAACTGTATTACTGCATATTACGGAAGATGTCATGTATCCCTATTACCACTTATACTTATTTATTTATTTATTTATAGCTCTATACTTATTTTTGTATTTTTTTTAATATCATGATGCTTTGCATCTGTATTAGTATTTTGCGCATGATAAAATGCTAAACCACTGTCTGTCTATTTATTCATTCATCTTCACCCTCTTATCCTTTGCCAGGTCTCATGGGCAGCAGTCTCCACCACTGCCACCCAAATCACACTGCTCCATAGTGTGAGCCTTCCTGTGGGTGGTTATGTTTTGTGGGTCAGGACGGTGCTATGATCAGAGCACCTCAGTGGCAACCTGGCAGCTGGAGGATTAGAACCTGAAGCCTTGAGGACCAGATGAAGAAGAAGTGAAGAGGCAAATGACCAATATCCAAAAGCACAATTGTACATTTTTAACTGTCAATAACAATGATCTATTAGTGATATAAGCAGACTTGGGCCCACGATAAGGCTTCAGGTTCTAATCCACCTGTTGACAGGTTGCCACTGAGATGTTCTCAGCATAACACCACCCAACCCACATCACTTCCAGTGGGTTCGCCACCCACAGGAAGGCTCATAGTATGGAGCAGTATGATTTGGGTTGAAGTCGTGGAGACTACCACCCGGAGTATCGGATAAGAGGATGAAGGTGAATGAATGAATAAATAAATATTAGGGAAAATGCAACATTTTCATGGTATGAAACATCACTGGTCTTCTGTGAAAAAGAGAACACCAAGGTCAGAAGATCAGGAATTAGGAGTTTTATAGTGATACTCATCACGGTGAGCCTGAAGGGGTCACTATTGTCTGACAAAGGTCTATCTACCTTGCTCTGAGCTAAGTTATGAGAGGTTTGTTGTTCGTCCTGGTTGGTATGCCTGACAAACCTCCCCAGGGCCTGGTCTCAGAACACACACTCTCCTGTGTTTGTAACACGGAGCGATAACATCAGCGAACTCTCCTGAGAGATGGAATCAGCGGCCTCACCAGGATGAACAGGTATCTCTCCGGTGGCGGTTCTCTGCTGTTGAAGATGGAGGTCTCGGAGTGCAGAGTGTGGAGGAGGGCACGTGCTGCCTGAGCGTCACGCATGCGGTCATGTGAGGCACCGGCAGACACTGTCAGCAGCGAGTCCGCCTCCGCCATGAACCCTTCAACACAGGGAAAAAAACCTTGTTACGGATGGGATGTCTCTGTTGAAGATGTGAACGTTTTGTTACTGTGCTGAGAAGAAAACAAAGGATTTTGCAAAACTCAAAGCAAACAAACAGTCTGATTGTTGGCCCCTCAGATACCGAGTCAGCTGTTCGTGTTTTTGCTGCAGTAACACACTGCACTAGTTTGACGGACGTGTCAGGTCTTTAAGAAAAGTCTTTCAAACCTGTCCATGTGATGGTCTTCTGACCTGGAACCTAGTCTTCGTTTCACTCCTGATGCTCGCTGGTTTTTCAACGTTTTCTGAGAATCCCTCAAGTTTTCAACAAACCTGTTTTACATGTCACACATGTTTTAAGAACCTGAATGCAGCATCCAACAGGAGAAACACAATCCATCCAAGTTTAGGTAATAAAATCCTAAATGTGTATTGGGTGTGATGTGTGTAATGTGCCTGGATTGAAAGAGACAGAGAGATGTTTTTCTCGCTGCTACGTTTTGCCAAAGATCTCGAAAATGTATAATTTCTATATTAAGAAGATTCCAGTTATACGTGCATCAAAATATCCCTGTATCATCATACTTTGAATTTCACTGTGGGGATGGTGTTCTTTGGATTCTGTGACATCCTCTTTTTTAATCGGCATGTTGTTACTCAGTGGTTAAAGGAGCAGACTTTGGTCTCGAAGGTATCAAGTTCAAGTCCTTTCACTGTTAGGTAACCACTGAGGTGCAGTGAGAATTGCAGCGCCCCCACTCACTTAGGTAAGGGGTTAAATGCAGAGGTAACATTTCGTTGTGGGTGTGTCACAATGATAAGTAATCTCATTTAAGATTGCATTTAACAAATAGCCAGAATCTAATAATTTCATTAGATTAGATTAGATTTCTCTAAATTACTTCAACCCTTGCAGTTATTATACTTATTAGTTAATAGGTAGATAAATAACAGTCACCTGGTTGGAGATCATCGACAACTTTTCCTTAAAGACATAGGCAAACTGCGGCTCGGGGGCCTGATGTGACCCATTCAACCATTGTATTTGGCCTGTCCAACTTGTCCAAAATTATTATTGACTTAGATCACATGTGTCAAACTCAGACCCGGGGCCCAAATCTAGCCCGGAGTGTTATTGTATTTTGCCTGTGAGATCAAATCAAACGTGTACTAGAGTGGGCCCACCAGTACACAGACACTATTAACTGGTAGGATTTTTGTTATTAGCAAAGTGTGTGCACAACACACTATACTATGTTATAATGCAGACATAGGCTGCAACTACTTTCCTGGTTATAATTTTGGCCCTACTTTTGGCACGAACATTTTTTCTCCACAATTTCTTTATTTTCCCCAATAGATCCCACCTACTTGTCAGATTTTAAGTACAAAACGTGATAATTTTGACTTGATCTTCTGCCAAATATAATGAGCCGAACGTCCTCCAACAAGGCTGTCTTTGTTGAGAATATTTGGACTAAAACAAGACTTTTATTATTTTGTACTGACTTAACTTTGTCTTTCCTTACCCAAGTTTTCCAGAATTGTTTTCCACTTTTCTCTGACTTCTCTTCGAGTATCTCTCATGGCCTCGATGTCCACACTCAGACGGCGATAGCCCTGTTGGGAATAAGAAAATGGTAAATTCCGATTTCTTTAGACAGCCCCGGTGTAGAACGTTGTCCGCTATGTACCGAGGATCCCATGCGGGTCTTGTTTCTGGCCTGCAGCAGTGTGAAGAGGACTCGGTCATCGTGTCTCTCCGAGTGACTCGGGTCTCCGGGCTCACTCCAAAGGTTGGCCTCTTCTTCCCGGCGTTTCTGGACCTCACGATTGAGATACTCCAGAGGATCTTGACTGTGTTTTCAGGACACACCAACAACAGATCTAGGTTAGTCTCTCAGGGGAAACCCTAACAAGCTTTCTAGTGTATACGCAGGTGAGAAGTACGAGGCACAGTCAGACTGAAGTCTCTTACGGCATCAAGGGCTGCTTCTCATCCTCGTCATCTTCGTCAGAGATGCAACAGCAGCAGCAGAAATGCAAGCAGAACCGTCGAAAAGCTGAACCCATCTATGTAGTGGAGGTTTTCACAGTCACACACGGAAGAGATGTTGGGACTGTGAAGTCCTAGGGAAACTCAAGATCTGGAATTCTGATAGTTCACTGTGGGATAGTTTGGGTGTTTGTCCTCAAGGACGATCTGGCGCAACGTCCATCTGTCGAAAAGCACAGCCTAAGAAAAAATAACCAGAAAGATGTGACATCTTAAGCAAAGACAAAACAACAAGTGGGAAAAAAATAAACCCAAGATGAAATCCCAAACCTCTGCCTAACATCAGCTTCCCATTTTCCAGGACTCTGCTACAGCAGCTCCACATCCAGTCGAGCTTCCAGCATCTAGTGTTCTGGCCGTAGCTCCTCAGACCTCAGAGTGGAAGATCAGACAGCGAGGAGACACTTGTTGCCTCTGTTGGGCTGCCCATGGAGGACAATGGGAGCAGTGAGGATGGGCTGCCTGACTGACTCAGAGACATTGGCTCAGAAGACAGTCACAGCACAATCATGTGAGCTGCTCCATCGCTTCGTGTTTGCCTGGAGGAAAGCTCTTCTCTCCACACCAGGACTAATTGCATACCTACTTTCCATGACTGCATTGATTTTGTGCTTGGAACATTAGAGACGTGGACAACTGGACCGTCTTGATTTGGAGACGTGATGGAGAACTTATGAACTCTTGGAACAAGAGTTGAAATGAAACAGTCCAGTATCACTCATATTAAACCAAGAGCTCTTTGTTTATTAAGACGACTTCAAATGTTTAGTATCAAGGTTTGACGTTTTTCCTTCGTGAATGGTCAGCAAAAAAGGACGATAAAAATGATGAATGGTCGATTTCAAGGGGCTTAGACTCGGACGCAATGAACTGTTATTTCACACAAAGGTGAGCCGTGCACATGACACGTTGTACTCCTAGGCTCAAGTCACAGGATGGGATTCCTTGTGATGTCAAAACCCTCATCATCCAGGGGTAAAGAATGTGTGAAAATAAAAATCAGTGTATAAATTGTCTTCTTTTGCCGTCATCTGCTCCCAACACGTGTGTTGCTGTTCATTTGGGCCAAAGGCAGTAAATTGTTTCTGAACCATAGCGTACCAGTACAGATACAAACTTTGTTTCACCTTGTCCACTTGCAGTGACTGATCTACTGTCCTTAAATTTTCTGACATTGAGCTGCACTATTTTCCTGAATTGTGCTGTTCTGTTCTGTTTGTGTCAACAAAATACACTGCACTCCACCGCACTAAAGTCCTAAAGAAGTATATTTTGAAATATAATAATCTAAAGTATAATCATGTTTGGTTGAAGACAAAGCTGATACTGTATATTGACAGGAATTTAAGAAATTGTAAAATATCTTCAACAGCTCTGATTACCTTTAATTAACCAGTTAATTAACCGGTATTGGCATTATATTCAACTAAACTGGATTTTAATCTATATAATCCTGTAAAGTTGAAGATAATGTTGATAATAAATATTGGCAGGAAAGGAAGGAACTCTAAATGATCTTCAACAGTTCTGTTTATTTTTTATTAACTAGAATTTTAATAACTATCTGCTGCCACCTTGCGTACAATTTAAATGCCCTGTAATTTATTGGCAAATAAAAATTATTAGCAATAAATAAATACATTTTGGGACCAAGATATGTCATGGTACAGTGGTTGGGAAACACTGCTTTTGTGGTCCAGTGCAGTGGACCCCAACCAATGTGTCACAGACCGGTACTGTTTCCTTTTGGCTCCATCTGGCTATTACTCATCAACAAAGGGACTCAACAATAGAACGGCTGGGATTCCATAATAGATAATGCAAATATATTTGATTAAGAAATATTTTCTCAGTGAAGACGACAACAATAAACTCAAAATGTCGCAGATAGATTTTAGCTGTTTGCATTGTTGAGTCATACCGATCTGGTAGCAGATAATTATAGACTGTGTGCATCTGAGAAATCCTCGTGTGCACGCAGTTAATTGGGGTAGGAAGATTTTATAGGTAGGAAAATATTTCAGAACACCAGAAATATATCATTAATGGGTATTTGTCTGCCACAACTTAACGCCCAGTCTGTAAAAAAAGTACCAGATATTTAACCGGTCGGTGGCGCAAAAAAGGTTGGGAAACACTGGTCTAGTTGTAAGACGTTCCAGGTTTAATTATCCCTCTAATGGCGCCCTCTCTGGCAGACTGTGTTTGTGTGTTGTCAATTCTGTCAAGAGACTCAATTACTTATTATAATTATATATTACCAATATATATTAATTACATTTATGAATTATTTAATATCATGCTTAACAAGGAAGTGGAAACCATGTTTAATGAGTTCACAGATATTTTATTAAACATAAGACACAAGTTAAGACTCAGTTAAATGCTTGGTCAGTGTTGATGGCTTTGTAATTTGTTTGCTAATAAATACATCAACCAATTATGTATAAAAGAAACAAATACTCCAGGTTAAGCTCACCAGGTGTGGTACGAGAGCTCTGTTTAGTGTGTTTAAACTTGATCAGTAAATGAATGGAGCGTCAACAGGGACGTCAAATCGGTGACCGTGATTGACATGATGTTTGCATCTGAAAAATTAGGAAGTTGGATTCACTGAATAGCCAAAAAAATTGTAAACAATATTAAATATGACTTTATGAAGAACCTTGATTTCAAGGTATAAATGTCCATGTGGTCGACACACTGTTTACAGTGTGGTGGGTAGAAACAAGTCTTAGCATGCAGTATATAACACACAGTTTTAAACTGAAGAAATTCCAAGGCAGTGATGAGGCTTCAGACTGCAGTCACTTTAACACTGAGGTGCCCGTTTTAAAATCCACTATTCACAAATCATGAGCTTCACATTTTTAAGCCACAAGGTCACTTGAGGTTACTGGCACGGAAGGTAGCTCTGGAAATTCAGGCCACTTGGACGGTGTAGATTTTGCAATAAGTATTAATAAATCATCCAGACTTTTCATATATATTTTTTTTCCTACTCGCACCATCAACTGCCACTGCAGTATGAAGTTTCTGCAGCGCAGAACTTTGTCTTTTTCTTTTTTTTAAACGGTTCCTCACACGTTTAATATTTAACCGCAAAGTCAACATAGGAAAGCGTTTCAGGCGGCGCAACTCAACTGTTGGCAGTTTGGGGCAACCGTTGCTCATTATGTAGTTAACAAAACTGGAATCTGTCAGTGATATTAGGAGAACAGGAGTACGTTTGACACCACTTTGTGGAAGTATTGGGTCTAGGATCATGTTCAGTGTCAGGAAATCCGTCAGAGAAAAGTCAGTAAACATTGTAAAGGCTAACATTTCAGTGCTGCGCCTTAATGTAACCATTAAAATCTTTTATTATTTATTTCATCACGATTTCAGCATGAGGACCAGGGCTGACGTAGCATTCTTCATGCCAGTTTAGGGAATACTTGACCATCTTCTACCACCGCAGCTGGTAGAAGGTAAGGTCGCTGTGTCTGTGTTGTGAACTGGTGTCATGCTGAAGCAGGAAGCAAAGCGGTAAATGTTGTTTGTCAATGCTCGGGCTCCAAAGCAGCAAAGTAAAGGCAAACAGTGTGTACAGTACAGAGACATGGCTCAGTCAGGCCAGATCTTCTTCATGTCCGTCCAGGTTTTCTTGTTGATCCTTGTCGCCATGAGCCCTTTCGGAAAAGTTTTTTTTTGTGTGTTTACGGCGGTGCACACGGACTCAAAAGTGGATTAAAAAAAAAGACATATGTGATCATGCTTAAAAAAAAAACAAACAATGTCCAGCTAAATTACTTTTCCAGTAAATATGGCACATCCCTCAGTTTAGAAACCGACTTGAGAGAGCTCTGTGTTTCATATGATATCCCTGTTGTGTTTATAAAAAAAAAGACGACAACAAAAAAAAGAAAAACACAAACAGTGGTACCTCCCATGGTTTTTTTTTAGTCGTGGTTGTGATGAGACCGTTGAGAAGGTCGCAACTCCGTGATACGTTGACGTAAATGGGACATGAAGTCAAACATGGTGGCAGCCAGACTCTGATGAATGAGGTAGCGAGGGAGTCGACCCTGTGGAGACGAACAGACGCTGTTAAAAAATCTGATAAGAAATTTTGTAGCAACAAGTAAGTAAAATTCAATTACTTGTTGGCAAATTTCACTTAACAAATACAATATATGCACAGAGATTTCAGAGAACAGTTTAGTTCTCTTGCTTGAATGAGCTACAATGCTGCCACCTAGTGACTTTACTTACTTTTTAGAGCACACATTAAACATTGAAATTCAAGCCCCATTTTCCCCATTTAACAGATATTTCATGATTTACTAATATGTGTCTGTGTTTTAGGCTCATTATTAGGAAAAGAACACATGACAGGTACAGTTGTGATCATGTCCTCCTCAACTACTGCTTCTGGGTGTCCTCACTGGACTTAGTTCTCCACAGGGCTGCAACCTTTCACCTTAACATGCACAGCTAAATATTCCTAGAAAGACAATTTTATCAAGTTCTATTTCAAATTTGAGGTTTAGATGAAAATCTCTGTTTGCATGTAGCACAGAGAGATTGTGTCCACCTTCAGGTCTGTGTTGAGAACCCAGATGAAGGTGCAGACGGATGGATTACTGTTGGACTTCAGGACCACGAATCCTCCTGGACCGTTCTCCCCTCTAAGCAAAGAGGAGTTACCATAATTAACACATAATGGTGTAATTTAGGGGATGTGCCACTAGGAGACACAATCAGACCTGACGTAGCGACCACTCGGAGGTCTAGCGTCATGCTCGGTGGCCATGCCGGCAGACACGTAGCAGTCTCTCTTTCTCTCGACTCGTCTGACATTGACAAAGTCCCTGAAACAATGATGGAGGTAAAGAGTTGTGTCAACGTGGGGAAAAGAGAAGAGAGACAGGTGAGGAGGACAAACATGGAGGGTCTGATGTGTTCCGTGCTGACAGACCTCGCAGACACGACTCCTCCAGCCGCTCCAGAAGACACGTCATATGACACCAGAGTGTTGTCGTCGATTCTCTGTAGGATCTGATAAGAAGGTAACATGCGATGTGAAATACACGAAGAAGGAGGGAGTACAGACACAGATCAGATTCTAACATGGATGTTGTTACCTGGCAGGCAGACACCGTTTTGTTCCACTGGACCATCTTCTCTGGTTGGAGGATCACCTCCTGATAAACCAGTTCAGCTGGACACTGCATAAATGCCTGGAGAAACATACCAATGGTGTCAGAAACCAGGGGAAAAAGAACTTTATTCCTGCTTTTATGATTTTTCTGAGACATTTTCATTGTGTGTACATGAGCAACAACAATATCAATATCCTATATTTCCCAGAGAGAACTGGAAGGGTTTAATACTGTCAATCAACATAGTTTATCTATCAGGTTTCTCAAAGACTGGGTTGTGACCCACAGTTTGGTCAAAAGAGTTTTTTTTTGTGGTCATCTTGCGTCATGTTTCCTAGGAGCTTGTGGGTTAATTAATGTTTTTCATTGTTTAGAACTTCAACTACCTCCTCTAATGTTGAATAATGTTCAATAATTTAGGGCAATAGCTTTTGATATGGGTCGTGAATGTTTATTATTTTCCATATATTGGTCCTAAGAAAATATTCTGGGAATTACTGGGCTGTCCGTCTGTCTGTTTGTCCATCTGTGTACACAGTGGATCAAGAGTTTGCGCAGCTAAGGTTAAATTTGTATTTATCTACATAAAAAAACCCAGGAAAGATGGAAAAATATTTTTCACAAATTTTATAAGAATGTCTCATCTATAATTTGATCCCTTTTGGAGATGTGTCCATCTTTCCTTGGCTTCATTATGCAGATTAATACACATTTTTACCTGATATATCTAACCTTAGGATCCTCACTGAATCTATCTATCTACTTTTTTCTAAGATCAGTTACTCTTCCAAAGCCAAGAGTTATTCTTAACAACTTAAAAACAATCTTAATATTACATATTTTTCTGCATTTGAGACTGAACTACTAAGTCAATATCAGAAAATGGCAACGATAAAGGATAAATGGAGTTTCACGGGTTGGTATTACATGCTCTTGTCTTACATAAATATTCCAAAGAAAAACATAGACAGGAAGGGAAAACGATTCACACACTAACTGTACCTTGAGAATGAAAGTCTTTCCATGGTAGGGAATCTCCAGAGTGTAGACTGAATCTCCTATTTCCTGACATGTGACATGTACAAAATTAGCATTAGTGTCATCAGACTACAGCTATTCCTGGCAGACCTTGTTTTCAGAGTGTGAGAGGAACTGGGAACAACCAAGGAAAACTCTAAACGCACAGGGAAAACATGGACACGCAATACAACAGAACTGGATGTTTTTTGTTTGGTGATTTGATGGTGAATTGCGATCACAGCGAGGAAGAGTCAGTTCTTCGTATTATAAAAAAAAGAAGTCGCAATGTGACTCCACATGAGAAGGTGTGAGGCCACATGCAGAAACTGTGTCAATTCACTTTTATGGCATTGTTGTCTTCTGTGTCCCCCCGTCTGTGTGTGTCACATGTCAAATCAGTTGTTGCTTCTTTTGCTGATTAAGTTGCTTCCTCATCAGTGTCTGCAACGTTTTTAAGTATCTTGCCATGTTTCTACTTCTCTGGCGCAAAATTGTGACATCCGTCCAACTAAAAGTCCACTGAGGTCTGAGGTATAGGCAAAGGACAATGTATTTTTGGCCTAAATTGATGGGATTTCACCATGATAAATCGAGGTGACATAAGGTCTGAGAAGGTTGTAATTGACCCATTTTTGCCTGGCTAGACAATTGTCTTATTGTTTTTTTTCCTAAAATTGTCAAATACTTACATTGTTCTTTTCAAATTTCCAGCTGTCCTCCTGCGCAAGGATCTGTTCAACCACAGACATTGCCTCACGACCTTGCCTGACATATTCCTTCTCCTGTAAGGACACAAACAAAAATACAGTAAACAAATGCTGACCAAAGTTCTGGGCTGTTCAGAGCAGTAGAGACTGTGGAAGAGAGGAGAATAATAGAGGACAGACAGGATGGAACAACTGGAGAAATTAGTGAAGGGAAAGGTTTACAGGACAGTTGTGAGACCAGCCATGATGGTTGGATTAGAGACACTAGGAATAGACAGAAGACAGAGTTAAAGATGTTGAGATTCTCTTTTGGACAGACAAGGATAGACAGGATCAGGAATGAGGTGATAAGAAGGAGGTTTGGAGAAAAAGCTGGAGATGCCAGATTGAGATGGTTTGGACATGATCCTAGAGATGGAGCTTCCTGGGAAGAGACAAAGAGGAAATTGATGGATGCTTGGAGGTAGTTGGAGTTCAGAGTTTAGGATAGGACAGGGGGAGATTTTGAGAAGTATTGACTCGCTGTGGTAAACCCTAACAAAAGGACAAACTGAGAGAAAAAGAAGTAATGCTGACTAAAGTGATTGACACTTTTATTTTGTAATGTCTGTGGTTCCATGTACCTGAGCAGTGACGGCTCTGCGTCCCATACCCTCTTCATCCAGATCCTCTTCAGAGCCTGAAGACACAAGCACAGAACCATTGTTTAAGCTGTTCCTGCATTGGACAGGGAAAAGCACTGAGATCAACTACAGTACTCACCTGCCACAGATTCAGGTGGAGAATAGAACTGTCCATCAGACACAGCTCTGGGGTAGACCATGGGGGCACGTTCACAAGCAGCATTCACGGCTGCCAAGTAGGCTAGGAGTGAAATGAAGGGTGAGGTTCAACATTCTTTGCACACTTGTTTTTTTGTTATTCCCCACTTTCTGTCACCTCTTTCATCATCTGCTTCTTGCGTTAGAACCTTGAAGTCCAGAAACCAGGTCTCCAGCCAAGCCACCACAAAGGAGGTGATGGGTAAAACATAGCTGAAGGTATTTGGGGACACAAGCTGTGAAAAGATCCAAAAGTTACATTCATGAAATTGAACGTGAAAAAAAAAGGTTTTAATCAGAAGAAATATTCCCTTATTTAGGGGTTGCCACAGGTATTTAACGTTTTCCATCTCCCCCGTCCTCTATATCTTCTACTCTAACTCCAACTACCTCCATGTCCTCCCTCACTGCATCCATCAATCTCCTCTTTGTCTCCTACCTGGTAGCTCCATCTCTAGGATCATACTCCTGCCAATGTGTCCACTGTCCCTCCTCTGAACATGTCCAAACCATCTCAATCTAGCTTCTCTAGCTTTTTTTCTCCAAACCTCCCTGTCTGTGTTGTCCCTCTAATGACCTTATTTCTGATCTTGTCCATCCTTGTCTCTCCTAAAGAGAATCTCAGCATCTTTTACTTCCTCCACCTCCAGCTTTGTGAACCCAAAATTGACAACCCTGCTGTAGGGTAGATGATTTCACTGAAGAAAAAGAAAATCTGGATATTTAGACTGGCTAGTTAGAGCGAAGAATGTCTGATATTAACCTTTTTGCCAATATCTGACATTAATATTGTCAAATCATTTCGGAATTCTGATAGTAATTGATAACAACATAGGCCTAGCAATATTTATTTATCTGCAAAAATCAATACAGTAAATAACAAGATTATTTAATGACCTGCAATGCCGCCATCTAGTGACTTTTACATCCATTCATCCATAAAACCAACTTTTGTGTTAAATATATTTGGCAAAACTCTGGTGTTGAATTATCAGGCTTTTAGATTGGAGGAAAAAAACACTAACAATTCTTACAGATGTTAGATAACACGCTAATATTCTATTATTGGACATAACTAGTTATAGCTACAGGTAATTAAACCACACTGTTTGGGGAATTCTTATTTTTTAGCGTCAAGATTGAACCAACTTGTTTTGTTTCTCTCCTTGTAACAGCTATGGCTATTATTAGCTCAAGCAACTATTTATCAGATGTGACGAGCAGCGACGTTACACATTGCATTTCTTGCGCTCTAGATCAGTGTTACCCAAACTTTTTTAACAGATAAACACCCCTTTATACTTTCTGCTACCAGATTGGTATAATAAAGTTAGAATCTTGTATCAGTGATTCTGCATCAATTTGAGTTTATTGTTGTTGTCTTCACTGTGAAAATATTGCCTAATCAATCTTTTGTTGATATGGGTATGGTTCAAGTGTAAGTAATAGCCAGATGGGGCCAAAAGAAAACATTATTCCTCTGCGGCCCAGAACCAATTAACCCACGGACCGGTACCATTCAAACCCATTACTCCCATTCTGGAATAATGGATTTGGTAACTTCCCCTGCAGACTTCTGTTTATTTCCACTTTAACCGTTAATAGCAGTACTGCCAGTAGTAACATCAGATTTTTTTTACACAACAAGGAACAATTGTTAAAGGTCTTATCGTGACTTCTTGTGACGATTTCCTTATAAATTAAAAAAAGTGGAAGTATTTAAGGTGGACAGGATCACAAACAATAGAGAAAAAAAAGAGCTTCACTCACACTTGATTTGATGACCTTTACAACAAGGAAGACAGTTGTCACTAGAGTGGTAATCTGCAAAGGGAGGAAGACATTGGTTAATGTTATAGACCTATAACAATAGATGGACAATGGAGACTTCATCTATAGAACCTAGAACCTAATTTCTGAAGCTCTGGCTGAATGTTGAGAAGAACTTCTACCACTTGGTCTTAGGAAGTAAAGCTTTCAGCTTTTGAGACTTGTGGTAGAAAGCTGAAAACCCACACATCTCTAGTGTTTATCTGTGTGTGTGTGTGTGTGTGTGTGTGTGTGTGTGTGTGTGTTTGTGCTTACTTACTGCAATAACCCACCAGTGCTTTAAACGAAAAGCAGCATAACCCACTTGCAGACACAGGAAACGAAACACAGCGAGAAGCTGAGTCAAGCGGGAGGAAGCAAGAAAAAAAAAAACACTCAGACCTTGGAATCACATGCAGAGTTCAACTTTAAAGTCACTTTCCTTTTTGCCCGTCAATAAAAAAAAATAAAAATCACATGTCACAAAACCTGACTACTTGGAGATTATAATAGCAAGCAGCTCATGTGGGCGGCTGATGACTGTACACATTTATACCAAAGCTAATAAACTGACATAAAATGTAAGTAAGATACACGTCTGGGTATTCAGGTAATTATGCTAATTATAATGTATACATATATATATATATATATACATATATATATATATATAAATATATAATTTATGATTAAACTATCAAGACTCTGCAGTAAATTGACTACTCACCTCACATGATATCATATATGTGTATATGTATGTACATACATATATCATATATGTATGTGTTATTTTGAAGTACTATATTAATTAGCCCTCAAGTGCCATACAAACACCAGGGGGAAAAATAAAATATGTGTAAACATTTAAAAAAAAAAAATACAGTATGCACGCTGTTGGAGTGCCAGTTGTCCTATTAGTGTCTGCTTTGAAGATAAAAGCTATGTGGCCATTGTTTTTAACTGCCTGCTTCAAAGGAAGTCATGAACTGTTCTTTGATTTGATGAGTATCAAGGTAGCAAAGATGTTGAGAGAGAGCTCTTGAAATTAGTAAATGTTCTAAACAACTCTACAGGACAGGTAACTTTTTACAGAAAGTCCCAGATTATCTCCCACAAAAAAATGATGCGTTTAATAACAATAGCCAGGAAAATAAGCAGGTGATACTGCAAAAGTGGCCTGAAGATGGCACGGATGTATCCAGTGATGTTGTCCAAGGGCTAAGGCTAAAAAGACCAATAATCTCAATTTAAAGTGTAGAGCAGGGGTCTCAAACTTGTGGCCTGTGGGCCATTTGCGGCCCGTGGAACTATATTTTAGGGGCCTATCTTGATATGAAACATTAATGTTAGAGCGGCCCACTAGATTTTTTGAGGTATTACTGCAAGTCAAACCAGTTAAAAAATGGTCACGTTGAAGGCATTTTTCTTATCATCTGGAGGGGTTTTTTACATTGCGGGAATTGCCTTTTTAAATACTACAGTCGGGCAGTCATTAATAGTTAAATAAATTCCGTTACTGGTTAAAAAGAAATACTCTAAAGCAGGGGTATCAAACTCAAATAAGTTGAGCGCCACTACCCACACTATCATTTCACTGAAGGGCTGCGTCAGCTTTCAGTGTTCAATACAAAATTAATATTTTAACAAAAATCAGTTTCCCATAGATTCTGTGTAATACAACACTGAACCAGAAGGAGACTGTGGATCAGGGTTTGGAGAACTAAAGGATTTACCATAAAAAGTGGAGAACAAATCTATGAAATATTTTTATAAATTCAACTTTCGCATAAAGGTTGGGTGCGCAAAATATTGTTCCATGAGCCACAAATGGCCCACGGGCCGCCAGTTTGACAACCCTGCTGTAAATGACCCTGTAAAAATTGACAAAATAATCACCGCACTGGAACAAAAAAATATTGAAGCAAAAAATGTGAACAAAAACCAAAACCTAGAGTTGACCCAGGATCAAGTACTGTTACGTGTCATGTTGAGGGATTTTCACGTGACACTTACAAAAATGTCAAAGAAGGAAGTCTTGAAGTTATAATTAACGACCTCTTTGTCCAAACTGTCCCAGATATTACCAGGGAACTGCAGGAGGAAAATAGAAAACATACAATAAGAGGGAAAGTGAATTCTCTTTAGGATCGGTATGATTGAACCGAAACTATTTTCTCACATTGAGCTCAATAATCCACAGTAGGGATATAAAGAGCAGGTCGAAGGTCACAAACAGACAGAATGTCCGGCGCACATCAGAAATGGCCTTACGGTCTGCCAGTGGTACAAACATGTAAGGGGACGGGAAGGACAGCGAGGTGGTGTAGGAAGCGTTTAGGGAGGCGATGGCCGGGAGGCTGCCCCCGTGCTCCCCACTGCTGTCTATACCCGGCATTCCTGAAATGACAGAGGAAAACAAAGATAGGAAAAACAAGTGTTTACAAAGTTAAGACATTGTGTATTAGGGAAGCCAAGGAAAATCATCTCTTCACTAAACAACTTCCATCTCCCCATGTCCTCTGTATCTTCTACTCTGACTCCAACTACCTCCATGTCCTTCCTCACTGCCTCCATCAATCTACTACCAGGTAGCTCCTTCTCTAGGATCATTCTTCTACCAATGTATCCACTGTCCCTCCTCTCTAGCTTTTCTCCAAACCCTCTTGTCTGTGTTGTCCCTCTAATAACCTCATTCCTGATCCTGTCCATCCTTGTCTCTCCTAAAAGAAATTTCAGCATCTTTAACTCCTCCACCACCAGTCTTCTGTCTACTCCTACTGTCTTCAATCCATCCATCATGGCTGGTCTCACAACTGTCCTTGTAAACCTTCTCCTTCACCTTAGCTGACTGTCTTCTATCACAGATCAATCCTGACACTTTTCTCCAGTTGTTCCATCCTTCACTAAACAACAAGATGGAGAATTAAAGGAAGAGATCGGGCTAAAAATATATATGAATTTGCTGACACAATAGTTTCCTTTTCTGTAATGTCATGAAGTTCTGACTTAACTACAGATTTCAGCTTTTATACAGTATATTGATTTCGTGAGTTACACAAGATTCCTGTTAGGTTTGAAGTCTTGAGTCTCAAGAACCAAACAATGGTTTTGTCTTGATTTTTTGTCTGTTGTTACCGTAGGATTGTTTTTGTTTAACAGATTGTTTAACTGCTCGTCTGTGCTGAGCCACTCTTATCTTTTTAACGATTTAACAATCGTTCATGGACATACGTTTGAACTTGTATGTCTCTCTTCTCTCATTTTACACTAATTTTCAGACATTATCATGTGATGCTGTGAACTTTCACCTTCAAAACACTGCATTTTCACTGATTTCCCCCCGATTTTGTATTTTGTCTACGTCTACGTCTATGATTTTACGTTCTGAACTATAACGTGGATTCAATATTATAAAGCATGAGTAAATAATCGACCAGGACCAACACTGATTTAACTGTACGTTGAAGGAAGTTTAGATGAGAACACATTGTTGACAGAATAACGAGCTTCTCCTTTGTCGAACCAGTGATTTACTGCAAACCATTTACTTTTAATTGTTTCTTTGACCACGAACAAAAGGTCACGTGTTCCTATGACTCATTTCTGGCCATAACCTCTTGAAAATTCTATTTAGCAGCCGCTGACGGACATAATCACAAACCTCTTAAACATTTAAAAGAAAACCCTCAATCAGCATATACACGTTGTACGACTAATTGTATAGACAAACTTTTTTTTCAAGCAACATGAACTCATTCTGATCTATTGTGCTTTTAACAAAAGAAAATAAAAAAATAGGTAAATTCTGCATTGACCAGCAGAGAGAACATTCAACAGGTCACAACCAGAAAAATCAATGACAACGTGTATCAGTTCCAAGAACACAAACACATCTAATTCAGTCCCATTGTCACGTCGCGGCATTAGTCACGTCTCCCTCATTTGCCACGCCAATTGCCAATTTTATTATTATTTTCCCAATAATTGCAACAGATTTACATTTAGGCCAAAAATGGCAATTCAAGTAAATTTTACTCATATTTCATAATTTTACCAAACATACCTGATTTAAAGCACAGTTTGTGTATACAGTTGGTAGCACCACATCAGCATGCTCTATACAATAACGGAGAAATACAATATTCTTAGTATTTGTTTGGATATTTTTGGGTAATTTCAATGTTATGCCTCCCTTAAAAAATAAGTTAGTCCTGATTTCTTTTACATTTTCAACCTTTATACAAACAATATTTTCACATATATATAAGATTTAACTTGCACCTCACATAACTTCCAGTGGGAAGGGCGAACGTATGGTGCAGTCTAATTTGGGTGGCAGTCTGCTTTTGCAACCCAGCAAAAGGCACCAGATAAAGGTGAATGAACGGATACAATTTTACAAGGAAGGAGGGAAAGGAGCAAAGTTCTTGTCATTGTGATTCACACAACTGCACACAACAAAATTCTATCTCTGTATTTATCCCCTGATGGGTTAAATACAGAAGTAGAATTTTGTTGAACAGTGGGCAGCTCACAGTCAAAGTGAACAGTGGGCAGCTTTGAGTGCCCGGGGAGCAGTGAGTGAGGGGCGGTGCCATGCTCAGTGGACCTCAGTGGTAACTTGGCAGTTGGTGTATTTGAACCTGGAGCCCTTCCCGACCCCAGTCCAGTTCATCAACCACTAGGCCACAACTGCCCCCACAATTCACCGTTTCGAGATATCAAGCACAACAGTCTAATTTTACAACATTTTACAGATTAAAAGTTTACTTAAAAAGTCAAGAGAAGTTACTATTTCACGCAGGAGTTCTTGTTTTTTAATAGTTTTACAAGTCTTAAATGCAAAAAACTTTTTAGGAGATTTTTTTGCTCGAGTTGCTTTGTCTGAAAAGCCTTCCAGAGCTGCTGTTTGGATAAGAACTGCCTCCCACTCTCATAAATGTTTACCTTGAGGATGCTCCAGAAGTTAAAGTCAAGGGAAGTCGATGGACTCAACTGAATTCCTCTCGTTTTAATCTCATAGTTGTCATGGCTCGTTGTTTAGCATGACAATGACATTGTTGAGGAAAACACGGCTTTTTCTTGTATCACTGGTCTGTCAGAAACTTGACATATTTTTCAGAGCTCATTTCCACAACGGTTTCGACCCAGTCTTTATACCAAAAAAAAATGTTCGGTGCCATTTGCAGAACACAGTAACTCGATTTACACGAAATAAAGTACAGTCGTTTATTGCTACCTCTACCGAACAGCTAAGGGAAGTAGTTTTTGTATCACCAACCAACATTTTATCTACAGCCTCATAAAGTATCACATATCAAAGCTAACGAATGAGTCAGTTGTTAGCTGTGTCTATTAGCATCCCCCAGAACCTGACTTGGTTTCACCGGCTAACTTATATTGTCATAACGAAAAGGCTAGAAATTTAACACACTTAGTGAAAAATAAAATCAGTATTTATTCAACATGGTGCGTATCAAAGTTAAACAGGCTTAAATAAACTTACTTCTTTTACCGCATCATCGTCCACAACAACAACAACGTTTCCATGTCATCGTCAAAAGTAGAGCTAAGCTTCCGGATCGAAGCTCGCTTCCAAAGAGTGAAAACTACGACAAGAGGGTTCACGGACCTACCTCGTCGGTACACAACGCCTCACGCCAACGCTTTCGTTTCGTTGTTAGTGAAACCTAGTTATATAAGTTATAGTTATATACATATAAGAGTTATATAAGTTCCAACATTGGGGAGGGACAAACATACATAATAAAATATGTTATACACAAACCAGAGGGGATGTTTTGTGAGGGCGGATTGTTCTGTGAATCAGACTCAACAAAACAGGAGAACTGGGGCAACAAAATAGGAGAACTGGGGCAATTTACAAGTCATCTGTGTTATTTTAAAACAGACATGTTGTGTCCTTAGGTTATTGACTGTCGGTATATTTACAACATATTGCCTTGAGGATGTTGATGAAGTACACAGAAGGTTAGACGGAGCTGCAATGTGTTTTTGTAGATTTAGAAAAGGCCTATGACAGGGTGCCATTGGAGGAATTGTGTGGTTTTCTATAAGGAAGCCAGGAGTGGTAGAGAAGTATGTTTGACTGGTACAGGATATGTATGATTACTGCACAACGGTGGTGAGGTGAGATGTTGGAAGGATAGAAGACGTTAAGGTGGAGGTGGGACTGCATCAAGACTGACCCTGATTCCCTTCTTGTTTGCTTTGGTGATGGACAGATTGACAGATTGATTGGGGTGAGACAGAAGTCTCCATGGACAATGATGTTTGCAGATGACATTGTGATCAGCTGTGAAAGTAGGCAACAACTAGAGGAGAACCTAGAGAGGTGGAGGTTGTGACTACTTTAATACTGAGGATCTACAGTGGAGACTGAGAGACTGGAGAAAAATAACCAGAAGGGATGAAGGGAAATTTTTACAGTCGTGAGACCAGCCATGATGGATGGTTTAGAGACACTAGAAATAGTAAGAAGACAGGAGGCAAAGCTGGAGATGGGGGAGTTAAATAATACAATTGTAGAAGATGATCCTAGAGATGGAGCTACCAGGTAGGAGACAAAGAGGAGATTGGTGTATGCAGTGAGGGAGGACATGGTGGTAGTTGGAGTTAGGGTAGAAGATACAGAGAACAGGGGGCGAGATGGAAAATGATGATTCAACCCCTGACAAATTGACAATATGAGAGGAAGAGGAGAAAGAAGAGGAAGATGTTGTTAGATTGTGTGTCCTGTACAGCAATCAACCAACCTGTGTTGATTTTGAAGACAACTGACTTATTGTGTTATTTAATGTGTTACTGACAAATTATGTTTAAACTACGGACAGTGTTTAATGAGGTGTAAGTTCGCCTTTTGACCACTTGGGGTCAGTAAATTCACAAACAAGCGCTCCAGCAGGTCCAGGCGTCCGAAGGAATGACACGTTTCTGATCGAAGAAAGTTAACAATTGATGATTAAGAAAAAGTGAGTCAAATAATAACGTTTCTGTAGTTTAATCTGTATCTCCCTGTCTTCAGTGGAGGTGCATCACACTCATACAATAAGCGGGCACTGAATAAAGGAAAAAGGTTTATTTCAATGACATAATGCTGCTCACGTCAAAACAACCACATGACATGGAGAAGATGAAGAAGAAATCGCAAATTAAACAGAAGCTCAATGGAAACAATAGTTGCTATATTCAAACACAGAGCCAATGAAATGGAGGGAGTGTTATCTGTAGAAAAAGAAAAAGAAAACAAACCCAGATCTGGTAGAACAGTAGATTGATGACCACAAACAAATAATATTGATCTTCTAGGTCGGGCATCACAAAGCAAAATGGGTCTTTACCCATTTAAGGCCAAGCAACTAATTTTACTGTTTCACAAAGTGTCCAACTTGTCAAATTTTATATGTATTAACTTGACCGGCATTGGCCCTTAGACCAGGTGTGGACAAACATTTTGAGCCATGAACTATAAAGCGTCCAAAGGACAAGGGGGACCAGGTCAGGAGTAGAAGGATGGCTGAAATACTAAAATGCTTTTTTACACCATCTATTGGGAATGTGCAAGCATTGCATGGTAATGATAGCAGGATTTGAACCTGAAGACTTGCAGACCCAAGTTTACATCCTTAACCGCTAGGCTAAGGAATGCACCATTTGAACAAATCTGGCCATCCGGGATAAAAAAGCCAAACAGGCTGTGATTGGCCCCCGAGCCTTAGATTGCCCACACCTGTTCTAGACACATGAGTACCAGATAAGAGTGATGTTAAGGTTTAGTTTATTGATACAGATCTGAAAAGAAACTTTTGTGTCTATAATGGTTAATTGAACTAATAGGGGAAAAGATGGCAGTTGACGTCATTGGTTTACATTAGAAATTTGACATTTTAAAAACAACGATATCAGACAAGGGCCATGGAAGTAGGCCAAAAAAAAAAAAAAAAAATCTTGACTTTGCCCGGCACTACTCTGTCATGTCCAGATGTGTGGCTCACGTACAAAACAACAGACATTATTACATTAATGCTTAAAGAAGGTTCACCAAAAAAAAAAAAAATGGACCAACAACCAAGAAGTTTCAACTGAATCAAAGTGTGTGAGATGAGAATCAGAGGGTGTGTTAGAAAACAAACGATGAATCAGAGGTAGCTTTGCTCTTAAATAGCCCAACAGTTTTTTTTTTATGATGCCAGAAACTAAAAGCAATCTGGAAAAAAATAAATCACAGCTAAAAATGCTCGCTGATATTTGATACGATCAGTTTCAGGTTTGGTAGCAAAGATAGTCAATGGTCTCCTACAAAATATTTTATACAATATATATATGTACAGTATGTTGTATTGGGCCATTTGCGTTTATTACAGTCAGACAAAATTCAACAATATTCGTCAAATGTCTAGATGTTGGTTTCTAACATTTTTGACTGTAGTTTAAGGTGGGTACTACAACAAGCAAGCAAAATTGATATAAATGCCGACGTTAATTTGGTCGTCAATAGTCACGACTACTCTTCACCGGTCATTGGTAAGGAATACTAAATGAAATATATTGATTTGTTAAACAGACTTTATATGATTACCTTATGTCAATTCCAGTTAATAAAAACATTAATTTCCCTACCAGAGTTGAGTGCATCCCAGTAGCATCACCTACAGTAGATACATATTTTCTTGTGTTAAATATCTTCACATAGAACTTTATACATGTTTGCAAGTGAAAAGAAAAAAAGTAGAAAATACTAGCAGACGGCAGGCTGGCAGCAGATGATGAAAAACAAGTCAAGGTTTGATAAGAAAAAAGGGATTATTTATTCTGAAAATTATTTTAGATGAATATGTTAAGGTTTTGTAGCTTTCCCTACATTTTTGTCGGTGGAAATAGTTTATGTCGAGCCCCAGGTTGGAAGTAATTTCCTGCTGTACCACCTTAAATCTGTCTTCCTGGGATGCGTGTGCACTTACAGAAAAGCATGAAGATTGAAGAGTGAAATAGGATATTAAACGCATCAGATCAGCACAAATCCATGGCTTAGATCCTGCTCAAGTCTGGCAACGGCAATTCCTTCATTTGGCGGAAAATAACAATTGTTAGACATAACTTCGTTTTACTGAATATATGAGTTGTGTTTACTTTTTATCCTTAAAACCATGATTCTTTTATTTATTAAAAGTGACAGAAATTTCCCATCAAAACCTAAATTCTACATAAAGATATCTGCCGTACGTTTGACTGAACACTGAGGTCTGAGCAGGAAAACTGAGGGAAACAGAAGGATCTGGTCATACAGGGAATGTTTGGTCACCTTGACTCTGAGCCATCGACTCGTCTTAACACAGAAAGGACATCTGGCCAAAGTGGCGTCAGTAATTCACTCTGTCAGTGGATCATTCTGCACATTTTCATTACATGGACTCCTCACAGACAATACCTCTCTGTCTGCTCTGGCTTCTACTGAAGAGGAAGGTGAAAAAGTACAGAAATCTCACATTCTAAACATCACCAAAGTTTGGGTCACCCAGACAACGTCACATATTCAATCAAAACTCTTTATTTTTTTCCAAGTTCCTCTATTTTCTTTTTTTAGCTATTTGACCACTGCCTCATTCTCTAACTCAGTTGTTTCCTCGACTCTCCTCTCTTGTTGCCACCTCGCTTTTATCCCCTTCTTCTCCTTCTTCATCTGCCTTTTCTTCTTTAGTTTCTTCTTCCTCTTCTTCCTCCTCCTCTTGACCTCCTTGTGCAGGTTGTATCTCCTGGGCCGGCCCTATGTCGCAGGAGAACTTGACCGATCTCTTAGAAGAAGCTGTTTCTTGATGATCTGAGGGGGAAAATGTGTATTTTTTCTTAAAAACAGTGTCTAATTTTGTCAGAAGAAAAAATATTGTTTGTAACTAATTTTGAAGTGGGATGGGAATAATGCCTCTGATGTTTTTGTTGCTACATAATTCCAGAATTAAAGAATGCATAGAAGAAATAAACTGAAAAGTTAAAATTTACTAAAAGACCAACCTTTAAAAATCTTATTTTTTTTACTCCACTCATTTCACACCCATTTGCCTCCAGAGACTGTTCCCTGACACCTCCAAAATTTGTTTTAAATTTAAGATACCCAAAGTTACATTGATCCACATTTTTGGGTCATGTGACCACTGCCAGACCTTCTGGAAGGAGGTTCATCCTATAATCCAGGTCTGTGGTTTTTCTTAAATTTTTCTTCACCCCTTCTTTCTACCTATTTAACCATGCCTTGGACTATTTTTTATTATTTGATAATTGATCATTCTTCTGTTTCTGTCTACAACATGTATTTTGTTGTGGTGGTAGGAACGCAAACTTCTTGACATTGTGATCCAAAAATCACAATGTCAAGCAGTGAGTGGGGACAGTGCCATGCTTAGGGGACCTGTAAATTTCCCCATGTGGGACAAATAAAGGACTTTCTATTCTATTCTCAGTGGTAACCTGACAATTGGTGGATTCAAACCTGAAACCCACAGACCCTAGTCTGGTTTCTTAACCACTGGGCAACTTTGATGTCACAAAATATTAAGTCGGAACTATCAAAAAGAGAACTTCACAGTATGATCAGAATTAGGTTTAGGAAATTATTTTGACTCACAAGGTGGTACTAAAAGTTGAGTCACGGCCAGGTCAGGATCAGAAAGATTGAGTGTTTGTTTGAACTAAGATAAAAGCATCTTAAATCTTAAATAAAGGCTAAAATGCTTTTAGGCTCTTCTATGCGATTAAATTGCAAAATTCTGGCTAGCACAAAAAAGACAGAAAGACAATGATAATATAAATTAACAATATAATTTGGACAAGTTTGGTGGGCCAGATTAAAAAGCCAAACGGGCTACATCAGGCCCCGGGCCTCAGTTTGTCCCGGTCTAATTTTGTGACTCATGTCTGCACAGACAAGCACCTGCAAACTTTTTTCAAAAGGTTTTACATTCTACACTAGAAGAGAGGGTGAAATAAGGGGGGGATCAAACGCTGAGGCGAGTGAATAGAACCATAGTTGAGCTCAGAGCACACAGAGAAAGTTCTGTGCCCACTTATTAATGCTGTCTGGCTTTTCTGACTGACATATGTGTCAGCAGCAGGTCCTGAGTCAGCTCCAAACAGACCAGACCCTCTCCTGACTGTTTTTGGGGGGCAACTCTCAGCACTGACACTGGGCAGCACTGACCGGAGTTTACATCACCTTGAAAAGCCTTCCTCTGAGAATAAGCACTCCACTTAAACAGAAACAAAAAAGTTCTCTCACACTCACAGTGTGCGTTCTGTTCTGTGTCCGTGCGTGTTTTTTTCCTCCGCAGTCAGCAGTTCTGAATTATTCCTACAAGCCAGACTGATGTCATTGCTCGCAATTTCTAACGCTGCCAAAGATACAGCACAAACACACGGGGGGTTTGGGTTTTTTTGTTTTCTGTTTGGAATAATGTCAATTCCCGGGAATGACCTCAGAAGTAGTACTTTTTAGTCAACTGTTTGTTACCTAAACCAGATGTTCAGCAAAATAATCAACAGGTAGAACAGAGGAAGGAATAGATGAAGGTTAAAAAAATCAGTGGAACCCCTAGATACAAGTGTAATCTGTAATCTGTAACTAAAGCACTCATTAGCTGATCCACTCTTATCTTGGACACATTTTCACCATCAAAAATAAAAAATATTTCCCAGAAATATACTATTAATTCATAAAATTAAATAGTCCCATAATAACACAGATATAACAAATATATTGACAATATGAAATAATAATAATCAGGAAAACATTTTATGTTATAAAAATTTCATTAAACACAACATGTTTCATCTACTTGCAACAGTTCTTTACTCATAACTTGAAGAACTCATATCTAGGGGTTCCACTGTACAAACAAATAAATATTGCCAAAATAAGAATAATCAAGTTGTTATAGAGATAGAAATAGATACAAATTAGGAAAAAAAAAACAAAAGGAAGAAACACCACCAACAACAGCAGCAGTAGCAACTTTTGTCGCTATCCAATTTTTACGATATTGTAAAAATTGATTGAACACTTGTTACTAGATTTTCTCTCTTCACAAAGAAAATCTTGCAACAGCTGCTCATTCATAACTTGGAGGACTCTTATGTTGGAGAGCTCGTATCTAGGGGCTCCACTGAACAAAAAAATAAATATTGCAATAATAAAAAGTTGTTAGAAACAAACGAACCGCCATTAAAAAACAGAAGTAAATGGAAGAAAATCTTTCCTAATAATAAAAGTAATAAAGCTGTTATAATTATTTTTGGAAAATCATTTAGATCTGTTCATTTTTTTTCTATATTTTAAAGGACGGACAATTCAGTATTGTCCCTGCTGTCCATGTGTGCAGTGTCGTCTCCCTCTCACCAGCAGCCTTGGCGGGAGATCGCTCCACTCCCTTCTCTCCCTCCCACTGGTCTTCGTCCTCCTCCCCTTCACAAGGGTCTTCTATAGGAGGGTAGACACCTAGTTTCTGCATTTGTGCTTCAGCCATCTTCTGCACAGCTACATACAAGGAAACACAACACAACACAACACGACACAACACAGGGGGATAGGGACACGACCACAAGGGGGCGAACACACGGACAATACAAGGATAGAGGGATTTGTTGTTTTGGTTTGACCAGGCTATAACACTGTCAGTGCATCACGATATGTTTGAGGGCCAAACAGGCAGACAGCCAGTTCAACACATGCTGTGGCAGACAGACAGACAGGCAAACAACTGTAGGGCATCATGGCACATTCTGTTATAGCACAACAACAACAGCAGTGGATGTTTTCTATCTATAGCAGGGCTGTCAAACTGAGTTTACTATGGATTTGCAAGGGATTAATATTTATTGAAGTGGCATTGCTGTGTACGGAAAAAACAATATATCGGGTTGAAACATTCAGCCGGGCTTCAGGACTTTATTCTAAGGCCAGAAATAAAGATTAATAAAATAAATTGTGTCCCTGGTAGAGTTTTTTTAAGTTATTTTTCGTAAATTTAGTGTGAATAACGCAAGACTTCTGTTCTGCACCTATTAATGACAATAGGCTGACCTATTGTCATTAACCCTATTATCGATTCACGCTCCAACGTTTCCGAACTACAGAATCTAAGGTTCTTGAAAAGAATATGTTAGCTTACAGCAAAACTTGACGCAAATAACCCTGTCCTTTCTTTATGGCGAGGCGTTTTTTTGCAAATCTTTTTCAGAAAGTAAGATTTTGGTTTGGTGTTTGACACGTAATTATGCAAGACCATGTGTGTCAAACTCAAGGCCCGGGGGCCAAATGCAGCCCGTCAAGTCATTATGTATGGCCCTAAGGAACTTACTAATTATTTTATAATTATAACACAGTAGAGTTTCTAAACCTGATAAATGAAAAAGGGTTTTATTAATTAGCAATGAACAACATTAGTTACGTATATAAATAATAATAAGCTGAAGTAACATGTTATATTAATATGTTATGGTGTATTTACGTCTATAATCTTCCATTACCAACTGGCCCTTCAAGGAAATTGACGTAGCCTACTGGTTAAATGAGTTTGACGCCACTGTGCTAGACCACCCCAGTAGCTATTTCACAACAGGATTCTCCCTGTAGTCTTCTACAGTGGACCAGTTAGATTTTTAACAATATCTTTTACATAAGCTAACGCTAATACTAAAACACCGAAGGGAAATTTGTAACAAAAACTTTACGGATGGTAATTTTGACGCAGAAATTCTTGGCTGGTCTGGTTACTGGAAACACACTTGTTTTCTTATTTGACCTAAGGCATATTTTTAAGGTCCTCATTGAGGGGGCCTCATTGGGCCCACGGGCCTCGACTTTGACAGCGGTGATTTACATCAGCTTGTTTGTGCAAACCTGTGTTAGTTTTTCTTGCTGCTCTAAATCACATCTAAAAAGACAAGTCTTTCTTTCATGTTACCAATATATTTAATTTTAACTTCCCAGCAGCCATTGGCTGAAGCCTTTAACCATAGAGAATCAATAATACTGTATTAATCCAGTTATTGTTCGGTTTGTTTAGAAAAATAGGTCAACGCCTTAGAGAAAAGCCTTGATTCCAACTAATTATTTCTTGACCTAAAACTTTTGAAAAGTTTGCAAACTGGTATACTGTTCTATTTTCCTGCGTGCAGAGCAATCCCTTTTAATCATAGTTTATGTATTATTCTTATTATAACTTGTGTATTATTTCTAAGTGAAAACACTGCCTCTTTATTTCTGGGGCAATAAGTCACAATCATTTTACCTTTAAGCAGAAAAAAATCTAATAAAAGAACACAGAACTGTTTGTTTTCTGTCTTGGATTCCACAGCTGTATCCACATCTGATCCTAATCCAGGATGATCCAGACTTTCCAAGACTCACAACACAGTGTCTCCCAGCTGTCACCCACTTCTCTCTCTCATTCTCTCTATCCCTTCAGTGACAAATAAAACTAAAACACGCCCATGTGCATAAACTGTAACTAAACAGCAATATCAAAAGTAACTTTTATTGTTAATCTAAGTATTTCAGACGTAATCCCCGGGGTGTTACTGTGCTAATTCCCGTGCATTAGTGTTATTACTGTCCTGTGCACGGGGTAATCTTCTGCGCACACAAGTTATCATCGTCTGTATACAAAATATATCACCTTGGCGGGACTGTATTTGCTATGTACATGCTCAGCCATCTGCCGCGTGCATCGTTGTCTTTGCGTGGAAGCGTGGGAAGCAGCTACAGCGAAGCGAGTTGAAACAAAATGGAGTCACACACGAGGATGAGTCCACTCACGGCTACAGCTCAGCGACGGAACTCACCTCTGAGTGACGGAGGCTGGTAGACATTTGGACTGATCCGTTTTGGTTTGAGCACTCCGTTCTCTCCAACGACCCACTGCAGACACAGATGTGCCATTAAACACAGTACATATATACAATATATATACATATTATATATACATTTATTTTCCTCAGAAATTGATGAAATTTTGTGGGATACATTGATAGTATCATAACATGGGTATTCAATATAGGGCCCATGGGCCAAAACCAGTCCGCTACAGGGATAAATTTGTCCCACTTGATCAATGTTGAAAGTGAAAAAAAAAAAGCATTATTCTTCCACTATGTTTTGTTGATATATACTTCATTAAATAAAGAAATCTATCTTATAGAGTGGCTCTAAGACCCAGAGTCAATGTCTCTGGCGTGAAACTCCAGGATTTACCTCCTGGGCAAGATAATCGTGACGGCCATCTGCTGGTCGGGTCGCCAAATGTGTTGTAACATAAAGTTATATACTGCAATGTAAATGTCGTTTGTAGGAGATACGTGAAAAGTTTCTCTCCGCGACTTTAGGGGAATAATACTTCGCAAACAAAAATTAATTTCCCTGACAATTGTGTCATTTTGTGAACAGACATGGGAAAGAAAAGACGACCAAGTGTATGGAAAGTGTAAGAAAAGTGTCCTGTCAGACGTGGTCAGTTTTGACGTGTTTACTTGTGTTTAGTAGTCAGTATTCAGAATAGTCAGGATTTCAAACATGTTGACTTTCACAGGATCAATCGTAAAATAGTCCGAAACCCAAAATCCAACAGTGTACTCTTGGCTCTAGGGTTGCTGGCTCCTTACAGTGGGCTCACCACCTACAGGAAGGTTCTTGAAAGGCTGGTATGGTATGGTGCGATTTGGGTGGTGTTAATGAAGACCGGATAACTGGACAAAGATGGATGGATTTTCTAATACGCTTGAGCTTATTTTTTAGGAAAACATTAAATGACCAATGAAATAAAGTAAAGGCTTTTACTTCACCTTTACCTGATGAGTGGACTGATCGTCTTCAGGGGACGTGTGGTCGGCTACTCTGAACAGCGTGGCAGGTGTGGGCCTTCTGCGGCGAATCTGTAAACCAAATAAACCCAACATTAAGGATAAAGAATTAAAAAAAAATAATAATAAAAGAATAAAAAAAACTAAGAAAGCCCTCAAAATAATAAGGCTCAGTAACTGGATAAATACTGAAAGCTCCTAAATGTGTGTTCACCCTTTGCTTTGATTAATAATCTTATGGTCCCCAATTATTGGAGATGGGAAGACTTGTTGATTTTTCCCTTCAATAATGGAAAACTGACAATACAATGTCTGGGTTTTTATATGTGCCCTAAGAATCATTTAAGGGATAAACTGATGTAGATTGCAGTAAGAGTCACTAGATGGCGGCATTTCAGCTCATATAATTATTCAATATTAATTATCTGGTGGTTTTGTGCAGCATGCTGACAATAAAATGCTGTCATGTGTAGAGTGTATTATAGACTCTAAGACAGGCATGGGCAAAATAAGGCCTGGGGGCCGTGTGGCCCATTGAGCTTTATAATGTTTATGTTATAATTTATATTATCACTACACATCTGCCTTTTACCTGCAAAAAAGGGCATCAGAAATGTAGGATTAAAGGTCTTATACACAACTATAACATGCCAGTTATATAAGTTTAAATGAATGATCCATTTTTTTGCTCCGGACTCGGCCCTTGTGTCCAATTTTAGGACCAATTGTGGCCACAAGTCTAAACGTTTGCCAATGCCTGCTCTAAGAGTATGACAACCCTTTTAAAAATATATAACAAGCAGCACTTTGACTAAAATGGAATTTAAGAAGAAGGCACAATAATATGCTTATTCTTTTCTTTGATCACTGTAAGGGAGGTTCAGTGGGGTTAACAGAAGACAGAAAGATAATTTACCACTGGCTACAAGATGTTATTTTAAGTTCTGGTACATGAGCAGCCTAGAACAAGTACTAATGACCAGTACTGACCAGTTTAAAGTGAGAGCAGTGGTCAGTTGAATAAATGAGTTGTGTGTTCTCTCCCAGAGACAAAATCTGTGATTAACTGTGAATAAGGTTCTTACGTGACAAATTATCTTGCGGGAGTATCACGTACATCTGTGTACTCCGTCACCATTAGAGTAAATAGGAAGTGGGATTTTGAAGTAAATGAGTCAAATCGTCCAGCCCAGAAACTCCCCTCTGCGTCTCCTTCTCCCGACCCTGACTCTGGTCCCAGGGGTCTGACACTTAGCTGCTGATGGTCCGCGAGTGAAAACCAGGGTGGAGCAGAGTCCAGGTCTGTACTTCCACTTACACACACCGTCCCTTTGGACAGAAAACAAGAGTACAAGTACTCTGTTGTCCACCAATATAAAACATACAATACGTGCTCTACAGTTGGTGTTTGTTAGTTATGGAAATAAACTACGGTGACTTCAAGATATGGGCTGAGTTGGACACCTGGTCCCAACGTCTTGCCGGTGGGACAGGGCTGGTTTACACTATTTTATTTTATTTTCCGCAATTCCAAGCAAGGCATGAAAAATATTTATGGGAACATTTTTACGTCCTGCAGGTGAAATATAGATGAATTAAATCAGCTTACACCTGGGAAGTCAAAAGAACACGGTGTCCAAGTTGTCCTCTTCGGAGCAAGTAAATCTCGATCTGAACTTCTCTTATTTACGGCACTACACTAAAACACAGCAGGGCAGGTAGAAGCCTCGCTGTATTTTGTGTCAAACTTCAGCAGCGGCGTACGTCATCACAGCGAGGCCTTGTTGCCAAAGCAGAATCCGAGAGGAGCGCGCCGTTGGAGAGCAGCATCGGTCCAACTCAACAACACAGTGTAATCAACCATAGCTTTCACCCTTATTTATGACGTCTGACACATGGTAATCTCATCACGCAACTTCCAGCTTGGCTGTGTCTCCGACCGTCTCCCTCGCTCTCTCCTCTATTCTCATTTCCACCTCGTTTGATCGCGTTAGCTTCAGCGTCATCCTTTTTTTCTTGACAGTGACAATAACATTGGCTTCCACTTCTCCTCCTCTCTGCTCTCCATCAGTAAAAAAGAAAAACTCGCTCTCCTCCAAGAATCCTCACAGCTTGGTCCTCTTTAGATGGTATCAGCTTTTGCAGATATTTATATCCGATATTTATTCCGATATATGCAGACGATTGCCCCCAAAAAACTGAGCTAAACATCTTAGGACTCTATATAAGATCTGAGCAATACCTCAACATTGCATTATGGGCATTTTTTTCTTATAGATACAACACAATTTTTTCCTAAAATCAGGCTCATAATATTTGTCCTGGGCGGGTTTGAATATCTCTTAAGGGAGTTAGTCCTTTCCACAGGGCTCACTACCTGGTATGGTATGGTGCAGTGTGATTTGGGTGGTGGTTGTGGAGACTGTTGCCCGCATGGGTGGATGGAAGGATCATTGAACTTGATAACTGGGCCAAAACAGGTTTGATGATGTAAACTTTCCACTGTCACAACAAGTCGCCATTAACATATAATTAGTTAATATTTGAGAAAACCAGAAGCTTCCAGCCTAATGCAAGGATATATGTGTGTTTTTTTTCTGTAATGTTTGTCTATGGCAGTGCTTCTCAATTATTTTCTAATAAGCCCCCCCAGCAAGAAGAAAATAATTTGTGTCCCCCTCCCCACCACCCACTCTCCGCCGCAACTATAAATAATAGCATTTGTCTATAAAATAGTTCTAGCTACACCTCTGCATAACATGGTATCCGTGTTCACATGAAGAAACCAAAAAGAAAAAGATAAAGTTCAACTTAAAAGGATGTGCAATTACACTTCATTGTAGTCAGCATTGCACCGCACCCCCCCAGGGGGCCCCGCCCCACACTTTGAGAAGCACTGGTCTAAGGACTGTCTATTATTCAACCTCAGGTCTTTGTTCCTTCCTCTTAGATCATTGGATAAAGCAGGTAACAGTAGTAATTTTCCAGCCGTAGAACGTCCTCAGTCCAATCCAGCTGTTACATAACACAGGGTGACTTTCCAAATTACGACAACGCTTGGACAGAATGTGTGAGATTACCGCTGCACCACCCACAAATTCTACTAAACCTTTTTCTCTGCTTACATCAGTTGTTCTCCCTTGTACTCGGGTCAGTCGGGACTCTGCAGACTGAAAGAGACAGATTGTGGACGTCTCTGTCTCGACAGAAATGCTGCCTTGGGCATTTACAGCACAGCAGAGACAGGAGACAGAGACCTTCCTCAGGAGCTTACGAGAGAATGTGAAAAACGAGACTTGACAGTAAGAGGAAAACAACAGGAGTAAGACCAGGGGCAAAGAATTAGAAAAAAGTCCTCCTAATGTCTAGCTAGACAGAACAGTATTTTTGGCATTTGTTCTTTCTGGGTCGCATCAGCTGGACAGTTTGGGACCAACTATTTCGCAGTTAAATATGCCGAGATTCTTATTAGGAGAGACAAGGATGGACAGGATCAGGAATGAGGTCATTGGGGGGACAACACAGACAGGAAGGTTTGGAGAAAAAGCTAGAGAAGACAGATTGAGATGGTTTGGACATGTTCAGAGGAGGGACAGCAGATACATTGGTAGAAGAATGATCCTAGAGATGGAGCTACCAGGTAGGAGACAAAGAGGAGATTGATGGATGCAGTGAGGGAGGACAAAACAGGACAAGTAAAGGAAAAGAAGAATTCCCCAGTCCACCTTGGTCCAATGTTACTGGGTCGTGAGAGCTGGATGGATGGATGGATGGATGGATGGATGGATGGATGGTAGGTAGGTAGGTAGGTAGGTAGATAGGTAGATCTTCGTGAAATTATGGTTGCTGTAGTTTCTACGACCACCACCCAAATCTGTACCAGCCCAGGTGACATCCAACCTTGCCAGGATTCAAACCTGACCAGGTGGTGAACCCTGGAGTTTTGCACCAACAACAGAAACATTGGTGTCCAGTATTTCTATTACACCATTATCCTAAATCCTTAAAGCTTCAGGCCCGGTTTACATGGCAACAACACAGGTTTGTGTTCAGCTCAAGGGTTTGGCGACACTTAACATGGAACTCCATAGGTCGCCATGCCATGATGCACAGCTTCGCTGAGTCATTTACTCGATATGACTTTGTTGTTTGTGTATGTTTTCATGCTAACGTTAGTCGGTATCAGTCCATGTGGGTCTGCCCCCTGGAGGCCTTCTACTCACACAGCGCTGGCCTATAAATTCAGCAGGAGTAGGACAGAATAAACTAGATCAGAGAAGTCTCTGTGGGGTGAGACCGTGAAACCCATGAACTCCAGCACGCTCTCTTTTGTATCTCCAGGGGAGTCAGCTTGGATGATTTGGACTCAAAGCAGAGACCGGGCTGAAGTTTCATCGCTTCGATAGAAATTCGGTTGATTCCATCGAGTGCCATAATATGGAGCTCAGCCGCCATTGGTCTGACCCTGCATAGGACGGATGGATATGGATTTACGCAGATTGATTTGTACAGTTGTCTCTGCCCATTGGCACGTTGTGTTTCATCAGTCAGATATACGTGGGCACATGGGTTACATACAGTGACTAGGACTTGTGAGATCATTAGAACCTGTCGTATCACCACCTGCAGGACGGTAACGTGCGGTGCAAAGACTGCTGTGTCCAGGTAATGGACAGAAGTGTAAACATTGGTTGGATGGATTATACTTTTGTTTTTTCCCTGCAATTTTGCATTTTTTTCCCCCTAAAAGATAGAGAAAAGGCGTTTACGCATTTATGCAAGACGTTTAAATGCCGTTCTGCAGGTCACAAAGTTTACACATGCCTGGTCTAGAAAATAAGCAAAAAAAAATTAATAAATCAAGAGAACAACGTGCAGCCAGAACTTTATGTAAAAAAAAAAAAATCACTAGCAGACATAGATCCAAATTTATCTACTTTAATTATTTAAATTTTCCCGTGGGAGAGAACACAATGGAATAAAACTGCAGTAGTCTGAAAAATCTATGTTTTTTGTTTTTTTTTCAGTCCTTTCCGCAGCTGGGACACAGTGCAGATGTCATTCCTGTTGGAACAATCACTTTGTCAGTGACTTTACAATCTCAGGTACGTCTTGTCTTCTCAGTAGGGGGACAGAGGACTCGGAGGAGGACATTAAGACCCTTCTCTTTCTGTTTTATCTGCACATTCATCCTCTGGTCGGGTTCTGTTTAATCCTCTGTTGATGAAACACTGTCCTGGCACTGACCTCTTTTTCAGGCCCTGACCTTCTGCCTCCTTCTCCTCTGGTGAACCTTAAAAAATGTGGGATGAGGCCCCTGGGGTTTCTTCTAGTGCAGTCCTAACCTTAAACACTTCTTCAGTGTCTTAGAGTGTGTTCTGACAACATCTAAACTGGTTTAACCAGGTTGGTGTCTCTGAGTTGATATGGTTCTTGTTGACAAAAGGTGTTTTACGTAAAAAGGAATGAATCAGAATAACACCGCAGGAGTATTAGATGATTAGAAATTCAAAATAGAAACTTTTTTCCTCCAGCCTGGAAATGTCTTCAGAGTGTATGTTATCTGCTTTATTTTTTTTTACATAAATTAAATATAGACATGGTGGCATTTGTGGCTTAGTGGTTAAGGAAGCAGGCTTGGGTTTCGTAAAGCTTCAGGTTTGATTTCCCCAGCTGCCAGGTTGCCTTTGAGCATAGCATACCTATGTATCTTCCAGTGGACTCACCACCCACAGGAAGTCACACAGTATGGAGCAGTGTGATTTGGGTGCCAGATGTGGAGACTGGTGTTTTGAGAGTAGGTGACGGAAAAGAGGAACATGCTCTTAAGCATAATATGCTTAAGGTTTTGCAAAGAATGACTCAGCTCTAAATTCCCATATTTTTTGTTCACTCATCTTCATGATAGGAGCAGCTCCGTGGTAACATGGCCACTGGGGGATTAGAACCCGAAGCCTTGGGGACCCAAGTCTCCTGAATTCCTATCTTCTTCTTTCGGCTTATCCCGTTTTTCAGGGGTTGCCACAGCGAGTCAACAACTTCCATCTCACCCTGTCCTCCGCATCCTCAACTCCAACTCCAACCACCTCCATGTCCTCCCTCACTGCATCCATAAATCTCCTCTTCCTTCCTCTTCGTCTCTTACCTGGTAGCTCCATGTCTAGCATTCTTCTCCCAATGTAACCACTGTCCCTTTTCTGGACATGTCCAAACCATCTTAATCTGTCTTCTCTGGCTTTTTCTCCAAACCTTCCTGTCTGTCTTGTCCCTCTAATCACCTCGTTCCCTGATCCTGTCCATCCTTGTCACCCCCAAAGAGAATCTCAGCATCTTTAACTCCTCCACCTCCAGCTCTCCCTCTTGTCTTCTACCTATTCCTAGTGTCTCTAGTCCATACGTCATGGCTGGTCTCACCACTGTCCTGTAAACCTTTCCCTTCACCTTAGCTGACTCTCTTCTATCACAGATCACTCCTGACTCTTTTCTTCAGTTGTTCCATCCTGACTGTACTCTATTCTTCACCCCCGTCTCCACTGCTCTCCCTTTCCTTCACACACACGTATTAAAATATTTGATTTAAATGGCAAATGGTGAAACCACTAACACATGAGAGCAGTTGGAATAAAACTGACGTGACTGTGGCTGATTAATGAGAAGAACTTACTTTCTGAACTACATCAAGAGGCAGTCTGGAGAGGATTCTGACAGGATATCCAAAGTGGGCGATAATGTCCACAATGTGTTTTGCCACATTTTCTGGATGGCACAGCTCCATAGGAACAGCCTCGACCCACTTTGTGTAGTAATCTGTCAAAGTCAAGATGTATCGGTGTCCGTTCAGCGTGGTGGGCAGAGGTCCTCTGACATCCAGACCAAGCCACTGCCACGGTTCTTTGACCTGCGGTCGCAGCATTAGATCATCATCACAATCATCACTCAGAATAAACAGGTTATATGTTGAATATTTTTATCCATAAGGTGTCCCGTCTTGTTGTCCCTCTAATCACCTCGTTCCCTGATCCCGTCCATCCTTGTCTCCCCCAAAGAGAATCTCAGCATCTTTAACTCCTCCACCTCCAGCTCTGCCTCTTGTCTTCTACCTATTCCTATTGTCTCTAGTCCATACGTCATGGCTGGTCTCACCACTGTCCTGTAAACCTTTCCCTTCACCTTAGCTGACTCTCTTCTATCACAGATCACTCCTGACTCTTTTCTCCAGTTGTTCCATCCTGCCTGTTCTCTATTCTTCACCTCTCTTCCACAGTCTCCACTGCTCTGAATTCCCATATTATTCCTTAAATATGGTTATTGATATGAATATAATTATTGGAATTGTCAAAGTTAAAAAAAAAATCTGTTTGATCAAAAAGTATCACAAGGTCAAACACTACAAAATTCTATGACGTTTACATTGCTGGAACATATAGACAAAGATTTTGAATTCTACAACAAACCCCAAAAGTGAAATTGTTAATTAGAAAAATTGTAAAACAACAACAAAGACAAGAGATTGTGTAACTGAAACGATAATAGGCCAGAAATCCAAAATCCACACTGCCAAGGCCTGAGTCTGAATCTGCCCTGAACTTCAGACGGTCGTAGTGAGCTCTGTCCTCACCCTTGTCTCACTAAATCAACAGACGACTGGGTCTGGGTCCAATGCCCTCTGATTACACACTGAGACCTTTAATGAACAATCAACAGTCACAACTCTAATATGTAATGACTGACAGGAGGCCACCTGCCAGGCCAGGGCAAACACTGTAGTGAGACTACGACCAGGGGAGACATCAGTCAAGTCCCCCCGCAGAGAAGGAGGCGTGGGTTCACAGTCTGCTAACACCAATTTTATTCTGGTTCTTTACGGCCCCAGCTCCTAAATTAAGCTGTGTCACAGAGGAGACAAACATCTCCTACAGGAGACAGATGCCAAAAAGGGCAATACTATGGTTACTGTAGGACAAATCTCAAAGCAAAATTGGAAATTTGCAAAAAAATAATTGATTCAACCCAGTATGTAGATATAAAAATATAAAAAACAAACTGTAAAATGTAAAAATGACTATTATTATTATGATTATCTTAATTATATTGTTCCTGAACTTAACATTTTACACCCACATAACTTCAAGTGGGCTCACGGTATGGATCACAGTGTGGTGCTGTGTGATTTGGGTATCAGTCGTGGAGACTGCTGCCTTTGAGACGTGGTAGTGGATAAGAGGATGAAGATGAATAAATGAACCTCTACTTGATATTAAAGTCCCTTAAAGTACAACTTAAAGCGACTTGTGATGGATTTTCTACGCACTGGTTATGAATGGTCATCTGAGATCCATCGCAAGGACGTCCTCTGTCTCACTCTCTGAATGAGATGGGTGGAGCTAACACTATATTGACTTAAATGGTCATTTCAGACGATGAAACCCAACAGTGGTCACAGTGATGACCATGGATTCCACACAGCTAACGTTGCAGCTGGATAGCTAGTTGATTTTCACTGTCATTTAAAGTAAAGGAGAAATTTTTTGAAAGTTTGTCCAAGCTTTGGACCTCCATCAGAACCCTCCCTGATTGAAGGACTGGTATTGAACGCTTTCAGAGGAGGAGTCTCCTCCTTATTTAGTCTTGTTTTGATGATACGTAGGCATGCATGTTTAGTTTATAATCTAGCAGTCATTCTAGTAGTTCAAAAATGTCATTTTTTGTGATAGGCTCTGTTGTATAATAAGCAAAAATAAAAAAATAAATAAACTTTCGCGACACAGTGGTTGTCACAACGCTGTCCCATTCATTCTCCATTGCATGATCAATGTTTTCTTAACTATAACTGTAATTGTATATATGTATGTTTTAGATGGTTTGATACAAGAGAAACCTTACACCTACAAGAGAATTTAATTCAATTTATAATATATTTCTGCAAGGCTGCAAGGAATAAATTGGTTTTTAATTGTTTTAAATTGAGAAAATGCAATCAAGTGCCGAGCAGATCAATTTACAAGGGATTGTGGAACAGAGTTTTACTAAATTAAAATGGTAGAATCATATTTCAAATGGTTATTTTGGTTAAAACATGTGTTTTTTTTATGTAATTAAATACCTTTACATCATAAAAAATTACGCAGTAGAGACTGACTGGGCAAAGCTGGATTTAATCCACACAAAAATCCATGCTGTCCTTCTTACAAACATACTGCAGATGACCTACTCTGCCCTTGTAAAGCTCATTAGACTCCAGGCAAATCAAAACGAAGTGAAAGTCTCATCTGCTGTGACAGATTACAGCAGGCGCAGAGGCCGAAACGTGATTCCACGTCTCTCCTTTGTTGATTAAACAGGCCTGGTCACCAATCCTCTTTGTTTTGAGTCATGGCTCACTGCGACTTTTATTACGTTTGAATCAATATCACCACAATGTCGCAGTGGAACTGGAACGAGGCACTCCAGCTCCTGACCCTGACTCTGAACACGGTGTCATGATAGAGGTGGAGGAGGAGGAGGTGGAGGAGGAGGAGAGCTTAGTGTCCAGTGACATCAGAAAATTCAGCCTCAGATTGCGTTCGGCTCTGTGCTCTGTGCTCCCTCACCCATCACTGCTAATCCGCTCCTCTCATCACAGATAGGGCTCCTCCTGCTGCTGCTGCTCCTCCTGCTCCTGCTGCTGTGACCAGAGCTCAGATGGGTGACAGTTTCAGTTGGAAAAAATGTTCACGAGAAGACGATTGAAAGGACAAAAGAGTCGGAGCGTTGAACCCAGCAGAGCTTACGTCACCCTGACTGCCCGTATGTCAGATTAAATGTTAAAAAATTAAGCGAATCTGTTAAGGGACGGCATAAACATCATAAAGAAACCAAACTAAAAACTCAATTAGCGTCATTATCAAGTATAAACGTCTTTTATTTTACTTTTTGCTCCTATACCTGTTTAATGCATCACAACTTGTATTAGTATTTAAGGGAAAACTCTCTTCTTCTCTTATCTGTTACTTGGTCTCAAGGACAGTCGTCTCCACGACTCTCGCCCAAATCTCACCATACTGTGAGTCATCCTGTGGGTGGAGAGCCCGCTGTGAGTTTTGTGGGTCAGGATGATGCTATTTTGATTTAAGAATTAAAAAAATATATATATCTTAAAGTATAATGTAAATACTTATGAAGAAAAAGTTGCGAAAAAATTCCAAAATGTTTAAGTACCAGGCTTTTGAGAGCAGAATCTTTCCGCTTGACCCTTCTTCTGCCCCTGTCCTCTCCATCTTCTACTCTGACTCCAACTACCTCCATGTCCTCCCTCATTGCATCCATCAGTCTCCTCTTTGTCTCCTACCTGGTAGCTCCATCTCTAGGATCATTCTTCTACCAATGCATCCATTGTCTCCCCTCTGAACATGTCCAAACCATCTCAATCTGGCTTCTCCTGTCTCTCTTGTCCTTGTTCCTGATCCTGTCCATCCTTGTCTCTCCTAAAGGGAACTTCAGCATCTCTACCTCCTCCACCTCCAGCTCTGTCTCCTGTTCCTAGTGTCTCTAATCCATCCATCATGGCTGGTCTTACAACTGTCCTGTAAACCTTTCCCTTCACCTTAACTGACTCTCTTCTATCACAGATCACTCCTGACTCTTTTCTCCAGATCTCCTCTCTTCCACAGTGCCCTCTGCTCTGAACATTCGATCCTAAATATCTAAACTCCTCCACCTTCACCACCCCTGCTCCTTGTAACCTCACCATTCCACTGTGGAATACAAAGCATCAAATCACAAAGAAATACTACTACAACAACTGTACTATGCCGTATCTCACTGATAATGACTGATCTACTTCATCTCTGACATCATCTGTCCTCATGACCCATTGAGCTGTCTCTTGGCCAATCAGGTACTACACTGTTATTGTCAAGAAGAAATAGTGATGAACTGTTAATGACTGTATTGCCATACTACAGGAGTCCATCTGGTTGCCTAGACTGCTTGGATAATCTCAAGGTGCAGAGAAGCCATTACGGTGCATTATCAGCTGACTGTGTACACTGTCATCAGGCCACAAATTACTTTACCCTGCCTCAATATTTATATATTTTCCTTGCTGTTGATACATGAAACATGTGCTGGTAGAATTGTGCCAATTTATTTTGCCTTTGGTCGAACAAGAAAAAAAAAACCCAAAGAAGCAAAAATGGATACAGAAGTCATTTATCAAAACTATCTGGGTGACATAAGTAAATATATGCATGAGACCCAGCAGCTCTTTAGTATCAATATTGAATTCAGTCAAACTAAATGAGGATTTTGGTTTTGTTTTAATGAATATATTATTTTATGGAAAGGCTTGGATAGATCAGATTATCAGTCGTGACAAGACAACCTCACGACAAGTCATTCGCCACAGGATAATTTAAAGACAAACCAGCAAATAGAGGAAATCAGCAATATGATGGCTTTGGTGTTAGACAATGATTATTGTAAAAAAGAAGGCTGTAAACCCAAGAACAACTTAAAGTAAGTCAAAAAACTTCAGTGTTGCTTAAAGTCCATGCTTAAAAAGTAGCGATAATATACATTTTAAAAATTTGCAGTAAAAACTCTTCTAACTCTTCTTTTCCAAGGATTCCAAAAGAGACAAAGAAACAGCTAAATGTTAGCTTTGAAGCAAGATCAGGATTGGCCTAATCCAGACCTGGGGACATCTTTTGACTCGTGGGCTACAATTAGTTCCAAAATCTGACATGGGGGTCAAGACAGGAGCAGATAGATTTGTGTAAACTCGGATAAATGACGAGTAAAGTCATGCAAGAAAGAAAAAATCTGAAAGGCAGTAAGGTATTTTCTATGTTGTCTATTGTAGAAACACAATTGTTACAGGAAAATGGCAGGAATATAATGAAAGTGGTATAATTATTTGTGGGCCGGATTTAAATGCCAGACAGACCACATCTGGACCTCAGGCCCCAGTTTGCCCAGGAATGGCTTAATCCGAAATTTCCGCCATTTAAACCTAAATATGTTTGCTAAAGACACAATATGGAGCAGTGTGATTTGGGTGGCAGTCATGGAGACTGCTGCCATCGAGACCGAGCAGTGGAAAAACAATGCTAAGGATGACGCTACTGGCCACGTAATGACATGTACATGTACTCAGCAGTCACCTGAGCCGCACTTTGAGTATCCATATACATGCTCCTAGAGACAAAGACTACTTGGTTGTATTAAACCTACACTGTGATTTTCGGCGTTTTGAGAACATTAGTCTGGGCCATGACACACATATTCAAGCTACGACAGACAGACAGGTAAGAAAAAAAAAAAACAACAGCAGAATCTGACGTCACTGGACAGAGTGAGTCAGACTGCTGACGGTGACATTGGTGAAAAGGAAAAGATCACTGGACCCTCTTAGCCCAGTCCCTGTATGCTTGGTAGCAGCCGACATGATGTTCTCTCTGGGAGTGCATGTTGACATCCCCCAGCCTGCTAATGTTTACCCACTAACACACACACACACACACTCTGCGTCAAAGGTCGCTGTTTAAGGTCTAACACAAACCAGGACTGGACAGGGCGGGGACAGCAAGGATTAATCATGCACTCTATAACCCTGCCGGAGATTAACGTATACTTTATCAACCATTGGTCAATCCTTTCCCCATGATTTGATATTCTCATCGACTTTCCTGGTCCGGTGGATGTTCATGCTCCACATGCGATCTTAGGAATTTATTTTAGCGGTTGTACGACTGAAAACCAACTCAAATATTTAACGGGCATCACAAAAACCAATGCCATTGCAGAGAAATCCCCTAAATCAGGAACCCATCGCATCCAAGTTCAGGAAAACCTAACTCTTTCAGTCAGATCCAGACTTCACAAATGTCTGGGCAGGTGATCGTCCTTTTGGGGACAACATATGTTGGTATCTAAAGCAATGTTTCCCAAACTTTTCTTATGGACACCCATAAAAGTCACAAACCTTTGCGACCCAAGTCGACAGACATTATTCTTAAATCATTGGCCACGATTGAACATTAGTGAGGATTATTGTTGACCAACTGATATTTGTACAATTAGTATTACTCCAATTTTAAACGGCGAAAAAAACAGTAATTGAACCAGCAAAAATGACTGATCGTGAAACAAAATCCGAGATGACCCAAAAACAAAACTCTTGCGATCCACCTGAGGGTCGCAACCCAGTGTTTAGGAAACAACAATCTAAAGAAAGTAACTCAACCCAAAACACAGCCCTACTGGCCCTACTTTTGCAAGTGAGAAGAAATATAAAGAATTTTTGGAATTTTGTTTTCAGAGAGAGGACACTTCCTTTTTGCTGTGTTTTTAAAGTTGGAGATCAAGGGGACTTAAGAAGGAAGAACCACTGGCAGATGTTTGTGCTTGGGACCAATAAGGCTGAATGATGAGATACAGCGTTTGCATCGGATGGATGGATGGATGGATGGATGGATGGATGGATGGATGGATGGATGGATGGATGGATGGATGGATGGATGGATGGATGGATGGATGGATGGATGGATGGATGGATGGATGGATGGATGGATGGATGGATGGATGGATGGATGGATGGATGGATGGATGGATGGATGGATGGATGGATGGATGGATGGATGGATGGATGGATGGATGGATGGATGGATGGATGGATGGATGGATGGATGGATGGATGGATGGATGGATGGATGGATGGATAGATAGATAGATAGATAGATAGATAGATAGATAGATAGATAGATAGATAGATAAATAGATAGATAGATATAGATATTACGACAGCAAACAAAATATAAACTCAGTAAAACACAGACAATACAGACAATTACAGACATTATTGGAGTTTGACATCTGTAAGACCTCAACAGTGAACAGAGGAGGTTAGTGGATCAGTAGGTTACTAGGGAACAATTATCTGTGGTGTTGTTGAGTAACTACAATCACAATTATTGTTGTTATTATTTTCCACCATGTCAATATTATTGCCGAGTAATGTCTGTATTGCGTTATAATATTATCTATCTTAGGGTATATGCAAATTTAAGTTTACCCACAAACATATGTATCATACATAGAGTCATGGAAAAAAAGGATTAGACCACTCTTTCTTTAATTTCTTGTCCATTTAAAAGTCTGCTTCCACTTAATCTGCATTAATCTGGACAAATATAATAACAACAAAAAAGGCTCATAATTCAG
>JAFBJS010054665.1:13779-26890 GCA_016785265.1 Paraplagusia blochii | reverse complement strand
TTGTGTTCATTGTTTCCCCCAGGTGATAAACCTTTAGTGGAACAAGGCATTAAGATGAACAAGGAATTGAAGAAAACAGCAGAGTGGTCTAATCATTTTTTCCATCACAATACATGCATGTACTATATATGCACACATAATAATAACAATAATGAGATACATACATATGCACCCAGGTATACATAAATATGCAGACATGTGCAACTAAAGGCAATGGTGAATTAGGGTATTGATTAAAAATGGGCTGTTAATCTTTTTAACCAAGTCAGCAGGACTGAAATGACATCTGTCCTTCACTAGAACCAACACCATGGACATCTAACGCGTGAATCTCATCAACCCACATGTTGACAGTCCAATCGGCTCCTTTGTCAAACAAAATAAGGTACAAAATATACAAAACATAGATGTAAGTGGATCTCCTCGCTCCGTGTTTGCTTACATGCTAAAGGCTAACTAGGCTGTCTTCTCAGACAGCAACATCTCAGCAGGGTCTATCTCAGTAGACATGGCCCAAAAAAATGATAGTGTGTTTCAGGTAACAGGAAATACTAAAGTAGGATTGGTATTTTTTTTTCTTAAAACTTTTTTCTTTCCCCGAAATTAAACGCGGATAACGCGAAAGTACGAGATATTTTCTGCGCAAGATATTTTTGCTGATAGAAGTGAAGATATATTTTGTTTTTTACAGTTTCTTTCATGACATCACTAACAGTAAGAATACAGTAGGACACAACCGGAATTAAAGCTTCATGGTTGGAAACTTTGACATGGGAATTCTCAGCGGATTATAGGAAACAATACATTATCTAACAGTATTCAGGTTTGAATCCACCAGCTGAGCCCTGAACATTAGACCACATAACTTCCAGTGGGAACACCACCCACAAAAAAGCTAACAGTATGGAGTAGTGTGATTTGGGTGACAGTGATGGAGTTCCCCGTGAGACCCAGAGGATGAAGACGCAGGATTGAATGAATGAATATAGTGCATATACATAAAGTGACTAACTGTGGGTACTATCAAGATCAGGGGTCTCAAACTCGCAGCCGGTGGTCCATTTGCAGTCCATGGAATGACATTTTACGGCCCCCACCTTGATGTGAAAGTTGAATTTATCATAATATTTTATAGATTTGTTCTCCACATATTATGGTAAATCCTATAGTTCTCAAACCCCTGATCCAGAAACTATGGGAAACTGATTTATTCTTCCATTTTTTTTCTTTTTTATTGAACACTGAAAGCTGAAAACACGACCCTTCAGTGAAATGATAGTGTGAGTGGTGGCCCTCAACTTATTTGAGTTTGAGACCCCTGGTCTAAAGACTGTTTAGCTTCTTTGGTCTCTCTCTCTCTGTCTCTTTCTGTCCTGGTGAAGTTATGAAACCTGTGCTTATATTCAGACCATTAACATCACCATCTCACCTCAAGTGTGAAACCATCTGTGAACCTGTGAGGGACACATCAGTATTATCTGCCTCCTCTGGCAGTATGTATTCTTTCACTGAGTGGGCGGTGGCGCTATAAAGTGTCTCTCACATTAACAACAGCGGCAGCACATTTACATAAACGTATCTGCGAACCTGCAACAAGCACCACTGTAAACAAGTGCAGCAGGCAGACAGAGCTGTCTATTAAAGATGACCTTTTGGAAGCCCACTGTGGGTGGGCTACAGGGTAACGTAGCTGTACGACTGCATCGCCATAGCAACGGTCCAAGGCAGTAGGGTCGATAACAATTTTTGGGGGGTTTAAATGCCACTGGATGACCCAGCACAGAAGTACTGGTTGTGTAACAAGTGGAACAGAAATGTAAATCAACGCAAGGCTCTCTCCAGTTGGAAGGAAGAATTCCGAATGGGGAAAAGGATATAGTTTGTGAGCCGGTGATCCCACCCACCCATCTCTGGAGACTCGCGCTAACCTCTAATAGATGTAATCAGCCTCTTAACACAAACAAACACAGGGTTTCTCACAGGATCCATCTCATTAAGCTCAGTTGTTGTTTTGTTGTGACAATCACTACTAATGTGTTTACACCATATGCGCCTTTAAGGTGTGGTGGGAAGATACAACCAAATAAAAAGAAAAAAAACAAAAATAAAATACAGGCAAGAAAAAGGGCAGCAGTGGTGACCACAACTTGGGTCTAGTGTGATTGTAATCCCACAAGGGAGAAGAGGATAATGATGATTTAATGAATTTACTGGCAGAAAAAAAAATGGTTTATACAAATAAAATATTAGTCCAGCTCATCTTTTAATCCAGAATGATTGGTCTCCAAGTGATTTAGCAGTTTTGAAGACACCATTGCTTCAATAAAGAGATGCTAGCTGCGAGTTATGCAGCGCAGGCCTCATTGGACTCTCAGAATTGTCTGCTAAATACACTGCTTTCTTTTTCTTTGAGGACACTTCAGTTTCCTCAAAAACAAAAAACTGACTTAAAGTCAGTGAAAAACAATGATAAGGGATGTAAGATTTTACAGATATCTGATTTTGCCGGTATCATTCGTACACTTAATTTCCGATACTGATATTTACCAGCATTTGCGCCCAAATTTGAATTAAACATTTCACAACTCTATATGAGATTGCTGCAAATTTGGCAAAACCCAGACATAGTGTTATTGGATTTTCATTTTACTAATGTCGATCTCACCCATATCACTTAATGTTAATATCAGGCTGATATTTTGAAAATGATAAATATTACTGGACATACCTAACAATAATTTGTGTGTTGGACTCAATGCCAATTTATTTTCATATTGGGTAAAAGAATAGAACCGAGTTCACTAAGGATGCAGACTTCAGTATGTAAGCCTTTAGGTTCAAATCCACCAGCTGCCAGGTTGCCATTGAGCATAACAAACAACTTCCTGTGAGCTCACCACCCACAGGAAGGCTGCCAGAATGGAGCAGTGTGATTTGGGTGGCAGTCATGGAGACTGCTGCCCCTGAGACCTGGTGCTAGATAAGAGGATGAAGATGAATGAATAAGTCCAAGACTAGTTGTTTACCCTATGTACACAACATTTGTACTCAATCAACCAGGGAACTGTCATGTAACTGTATTGCATCAAAGCCGACAGAGTGCGGTCACTATCTCTAAAGGTGAAGGCCATCACTGACAGACAGGCAAGCCACAGATCTAAATATAGCACATCAGCGTTTCAACCTCGGATGATTGGGCAATAAAGTTGTCCCTAAAAAACACAAGGAAGTCCGATTTCTTCTAACGTGGCAGATCGCGCCGAGGAAAAATCATTTCCTGTGGTTTCTTGGAAGTAACAGAGCTCTGGAGAAAGGATGTAAGAGACAAAGAACAGAAGGGCAGGGAGTCAGGTGTAACCGTGTGACTGGGACTCCACAGCTGTGTTTATAATTTAGCTGAGGTGTCGGACGTGATTGTAAACACCAGAGTCAAAGTCAACTGGTTAAGCTGCTTGTCTATTTTAATCCGTCCAAATGTTTTCCCCACGTTATCTTCACTTCACATCAGAAATTAAAGGTAACGCGTGACTGCGGAAAACAGGAAATACATCATTGTTGTTGTTGGACAGGACATTGTGTTTACTGAAAACCATAAATGAGATTATTCAGGTTCAAGCCCTGTTTATTTGAGTGACATCAGTTTAACGTTTTTTTTTTTTCTGATGAACATAAATATTAACCATTTTTGTGCACATTTAACTCAAGTTTACTTAAACTCAACAAAAAAAAGAACATTCTTGAAGGAGGACAGTCCTTGAATCCAATCAAAGGTCATTTTGAGTCAGATTTCGTCAGCGGTGACCTTGGAATGATCAGAGTTTAGGTTGAGCAACTTCCTCCATTTAGTTTTGCTTCATATAGCACATCTTATTTGCCTGCTCACTCCAGTTCTCCTCATTCTCTCTGGGGAAATAAACCAATGGCCTCAATTCACCTCACCACCAAAACCGTTCTCACTTTGGCCCAGTTTGAAAACTCTAAAATAAGAGCCGCATCACACGGAGGCATCACCGAGATGTTTCCGTGTCAAACCCAATACTCTGTTACACCACAGTCGACCATGACAACCAGGCAAATTCTAACAAGAGCTGGGAATGTCAGCCAACATATCAATAGGCAGTTGCAGGAAACAGACAAGATACAGTGAGAGTTAACCAAGAAGACAGAGGGCAGGACCAAAGGGTTTTAATCTCATGAGACAACAGAGTCAGAGAAGATGTTGATATTCTTTCCAGCCCTGACACAGGCTGAACCTACATCTCCATAAGTCAGAATATTAGGGTTAAAACTCAGTGTTTCTGACTTACTGATAAAAAAGTTGTTTGTTTATCTAAGACAAATGAGGACAAAACAAAACAAAAGTAAGACAAATAAAAACCAAAGTTCTCAGAAAAATAAAGAATTTAGTATAGAGTTAGAACAGGTAGACTCACATGGGTCCAAATGGAACATGAAATTTGAAAGGGTTGCCAGGTCTGGAGCGGAAGGATGGAGTGTTTGTGCAAACTAAGATGAAATGGTAAAATTATTTATGAATTATTTGTGCTTAAATGCTTTTGCCCTTTTCTTTGCCACCTATTGGAGAAATGGAAGTACTTGAAGGACAAGAGCTGATGTATAATGATAATTTAAAGGAAAGCAAACTCCTTGTCATAGTGATCCAACAACATGTTACCTCTGGAGTTAACCCATCACTGAAGTTAACAGTGGGCAGCCTGGGCACCTCAGTGGTAACCTGGCAGCTGATGGACTCAAACCTAGAACCCTTCGGACCCCTGTTTGATTCCTTAACCACTAGGCCACCACTGCCCCAAGATCAGATGAATCAATTATATAAATTGTAGACATAGGGAGCTCAGATTTTAAAGTGAAAGAGGCCATATCAGGCCCTCGAGCCTTAGTTTGTCCATACCTAATTATAAGAAAAATAGACAAATCTAAATTTAATACTATGTTAGAATAATGTCAAAATATACATCACATGTAAATGAAACTAAAAACAAACTAAAAACATCAAATTGACCAAAACTTAGCTGTTTGGTCTCAATCCTGTCTGAAGAAAAATGATAAAACACGATTATTGATGATCTAATAATCCTATAGTTTCTACAGAGCTGATAGCGCCCCCTGGTCTGCTCACCATCTCCACCTGCCGAGGGTCCAGGTTGGGAGGAGCAGATGACGGCACAGCAAAGTGAATCTTCTTCCTCTCCTTGGGCTCTCCCTCCACCTCAGGTGACATAAACGGCTCCATGTCTGTAGATCCTGGGGGGGTCTGACTCCCCAAAAGTCGCTCTGTATCTAACCTCTCTGGTGGAACCACTGCTGGGTAGTTCCCTCTCCTGGAAACCTGCTGGTGCTTTAGGTCTCACTTCTCCTCAGACTGATTCCTTCTTTTGCTTCTTCTTCTTCTCCCAGTGTAGAAAAGGAAAACATGGAACAGATCAGTGTTTCTTCTCCTGAGAAGTTACAGCTGACGTCCTCCCTGTAGCTGCCACTGTTTCCTCCCTCTCAACCTGGACAGAAGGAGTTGAATGAGGCACATGCTGGTGTTGGAGCTGGTTGTGAGGCAGAGAAGTGGGAGGGGAAGGGATAAGAAGGCGGGGCTAGATTGGAAAGGGGAGGGGCAAGAGAAATATAAGTCTAGAGTTAAAAAAACAAAAAAAAACAAGGGAAAAACAGAGATTGTTGTTGTAGAGGCTTTGTTTTCTGTCGAAGCCCGGCTCTGTTTGTAATTAGAAAAAATAATAATAATCTCATCATGTCAGCTGAGCCATTTTTGGCCTAGATTTGTGAATGAGATTAAAAGTGAGAGGGGGAGGGGAGTAGAAGGGGATGAACAACAGGAAGAGGATATTTATCCTCGGACATCAGGAACAAAACATGGTTTTGATACAGCACTTGTTTTTTTCCTATATATATATACATATATTTTTATATGGACAGTAACGTTAGCACAACAGTAGTGTAACAGTATTGAATGACCGGCCTACTTTAGAACTGACCTGTTTAGTTAGATCACGGGTGTCAAACCTATGGCCCGTGGGTCACTACGGGTCCAAAGAAAATTTTTGATTTAGACTGCATAACAGATTTAAAGAATAAAAAAATGCTTACCTAATATTGTCATTGTGGAAAAATTTGACTTATTGTTAATCAGAGTTGATTGTCTTATATTTGTGTTGGCTTGGCCCAGATTAGGCATGGGCAAAATAAGGCCTGGGGGCCAGATGTGGCCGATTGACTCTGAAAAGAGGAGGGGAGAGAAGAGAAGAGGAGAGGAGGGAGGAAGGAGGAGAAAGAGGAGAGAGAGGAGAAAAGAGGAGAGGAGAGCAGAGCAGAGCAAAGGAGAGGAGAGAAGAGGAGGGGAGAGGAAAGAGGAGAGGAGAAGAGGAGAGGAGGGGAGAGGACGGAGGAAGGAGGAGATAGAGGAGGGAGAGAAGGGCCTGTCTCTTATACACATCTGTCTTCATCAGGCTTCAGGCATAAACAAAAACAAAAACAATTCATTGTAACCTGTCTCTTATACACATCTAGATGTGTATAAGAGACAGGACCTGTTTAGTTAGATCACGGGTGTCAAACCTATGGCCCGTGGGTTACTACGGGTCCAATGAAATGTTTGATTTAGACTGCTTAACAGATTTAAAGAATAAAAAAAATGCTTACCTAATATTGTCATTGTGGAAAAATTTGACTTATTGTTAATCAGAGTTGATTGTCTTATATTTGTGTTGGCTTGGCCCAGATTAGGGCATGGGCAAAATAAGGCCTGGGGGCCAGATGTGGCCGATTGACTCTGTAGTTTTACCATTAAGGTTGGTTCCATAGTGTAATAGTCAGAAACACCTGCCTCAAAAACAAGAGCACAGGGTCCTGGGTTTGATTCCCAGAAGAACCACGAGCTTGGCACTTGTCAGGGGCAGCTTTAAATAAATACTATTGCTGACAAAAATCAAAAAGTTCAAACCTGGGAAACACAGGGAAGAAGGAGAAGGGCATGAGCAAACTAAGGCCCGGGGGCCTGATGCGGCCCATTGACCTTTTTAGTGAGGTCCAGCAGCCTTGTCCAAATTATATAATTTATTTGTATTATCATTATACTTCTGTTTTTTTATGTAATGCTTACAGTTTCCCAGTAGATGACACCAGAAAGTCAATAAGAAGTTTAGCATTTTAGGGTTTATACATTGGTTTTACCTGCTATTTATTTAAGTTCAATAAAAGTTCCATCTTTCTGCTCTTGACTCGGCCCCTGTGTGTAATTCTGGGACACAATGTGGCCAACGAGTTAAAAAGTTTACTACGTATGGGCTAGATCTACCCCACAAGAACTGTCCTGAAACTAGTTACAGTACAAAGAATAGGTTATAAGTTTTTTTTTTTTTTTACTGTTGGTCAATAAGGTAGAAAAAAAGTAAATAAAATATTAGATATATATGAAATAACACAATCCTGATCCTTGTTTTTCTTATCCTGACCCAGTGATGGACTATAGAGATCTGACCAGCTGAACACCAGGACTGGCTGACCCTGAAAAGGATTATGTGGAGGGAGATTAATAAATAAAATGAATGTTGACCAGCGCTGGACTCAGATTCCTAACTTGATTTTGAATAAAGTCAGGATGCATTAAAAAGAATGTAAAATGTACTGAAGATGTAAAAATGTTGTGTCGATGTTTGTTTCCTTTAAAAAAAAAACAAAGATAATTAATTGTTTTCAATTCTGTTACAAAATATATGAGAAAAAATAATTAGGAATGTGTAAGTGAGTTCATGAAAAGGTTGATAGTCAGGCACCAGGGGGAGAGAAAGACAAGGACAGATCCAGCTATTTTCAGACCCTTTGCTGTTTATTTCACTCACACAGCAGCAGGATTTGGACAGTGAGAGGTTCAGCCTCGAGGCTAAAATGAGCTCTGGCATCAGCTGAAATGAAAGAATAGATGATATACTCTACGGCTGAAGATGGAGGAAGAGGAGAAGGAGGATCATGAGGAGAGTTGACTGGAGGGTTTTGGTATGGAGAGGGGAGAAGGAGGTCAAGGATGTCTTGGGGACCATACAATCATCATTACAGTCTTGGAACACATGAAACACTTACAGTATATTTATTAAACAGCCACTCAGAGCAGGAAAAAAAAGACAACAACTTATTTATTCAGGTTTTTCTTTTCACGTGAGGGAGTTTGACTGGGGTACAAAGACACTCTGTGTAGAGCAGTGCTTCTCAAATAGTGGGGCGGGACCCCTCTGGGCGAATTGTTTTCTTCTTGCTAAAGAAGGCGTAACAGAAAATAATTGATAAGCACTGGCGTAGAGCAACACGCAACGTCAGCATGCCTGCAGGTGGCCACTTGGTACTGCACTCCTTATAAATTTGGAGGTTTTTAAAAAAATCAAACACAGGTTTCTTATTGTTTTTAACCCTAGAATTTACCTGACTGATATTCAATAAAATTATCCTATATCTATTATGCTCAAAAAGCTAATACAGGTGCAATGCAACATTAAACACAAAACTACCTGACACTGTAGTGATGCATTACTGCTGGCTGCCACTACTGGTAGAATGTGATGTTACTGACCATGGCTGTTGATACAAGATTGACAGCTCTATTGATCTAAACTCTAGGGGTTACTAACTAAATTAAATTAGATTGGATGAGTCATGAAACTGTTGGGGAAACTGCATCCTGCATCAATACGTGTCAGGTGGTTGTTAGGTTAGATTGATTAGACTTGATAGAACTTTATTAATCCCCGGGGTGTTCACTTTGGTAAATTATCTGCCACTTGTTGGATAGTGTTTCGGCAGATGTAAATAGAAGTAAATTGCTGGTATAGTTATATTTTTAATAGCAGTGTATAACTTTGAGTTTTTGTCATGTTGCACCTGTACTAGTTGTTTGAGCACTATAGGATGTAAAAACACTATCTTTTCACCCATTCATCTTCATTCTCTTTTCTGTTACCGGGTCTCGGGGGCAGCAGTCTCCACAACTGCCACCCAAATCACATTGCATCATACTGAGAGCCTTCCTGTGAGTGGTGAGATCACCTGAAGCTGGTGGATTAGAACTTGAAACTTTTCAAATCCAACTACTTCCCTAACCCCACTCAGTCTATTCCAATTCTCCATGAACTTGGTCAACAACATCACCATCATCATCAACATCATCCACATCATCAACAGGAATAAACACAACCATCTGAAGCATCAAATACAACGTGCTGATCTAACAAATTTAATACACTCTGTTGGCACTGTTGACGTGTCTGTGTTCTTTCTAAATCTTCCAGCGGAGCCAAGGTGTTTCACAGTCTGGTTTCTTTGTGGTGTAAATACAGAATAATCACGACACAGAGGCTGTGTTTTCACTTAGATCCCTGATAAACCCTTCTCTGTTTTTTCACAGATGTGGGTCGAAACCTTGTATTTACACAGACAAACCAAACACAAACTCTTTTTATTTTAGGGGTTCGCTACTGGTATATGCATACAGAATAGATTAAGAATTGATTTTTAGCTATTATTCAGTGTACTTCAATTCAAATAATATACCTACAGTAAAAATACAGTATCAAAACAGACGTCCTGATAATTCTGCAGTAGGGAACATAGAACAAAGGTTTGAGAGCAAGGCCAGAAATTAACTGCTCCTGGAAAAGATTAATAGCCGTAATGCCAATTAAAAAAAAGTTTATTTATTTGAAATAAAAACGTTTCGTTCATTTATTTGTGTACGCTCGCGTTTTAGAGTGCCATTATACAAACACATACATTATTTTTCTATTTAAAGTTATACTAAATATATATATCAACCTAATTACAAGAAAAAATATATATAATATTAGTCAGAATAAACAGACATAAAGGAGAAAAGTTAGTATATAATATTAAAGTGTTTTATGGGATGCATCGCTCAGGATTGTTTTGATGCTTGGAAAACTGTAGGATGCAAATGCGCCATCTGCTGCCTTAGAGATGCAATCACAGGTTTATTCTGCGCAGCTCGATTTTAAGACGTGATATTAAAGTAGAATGGGGTTCATGTTATTAAAGTAATTAAGCTCTACACAGTCATGTACAGGTACGCCATTAGAAGCATGGTAACTATGACGTAATCTATCTATCTATCTATCTATCTATCTATCTATCTATCTATCTATCTATCTATCTATGTATCTATGTGGCTACCGCACGTCAGATTTAAGACATTTCTCACTTATGTCCAGTAGATGGCGGCCTCGTAACATGTTCAGTGACGTAGCGCTCTGATTCCGATGGCGTTGATTTAGAACGGAAGTAGATTTAAGAGCCGTCAGAGCAGCAGGACATTGACTATCCATCTTCACGCCATACCAATCGAGATACAGTGACAGAAACGACTTTATGACTGTGACCCATGAAGGTGAATTAAACCCTGGACAGAAGTTAAACTCCAGACAAGATGGAGGAGACACTACTGCTCGGGTATTGCAGGAAGGGTCAGGATAGTAGGAGTAAAATGAGTGTAAGGCCTCTCACCAACCTCCTCACCCCCATCTTTGTGTTTTAATGTATGTATATATATATATATATAAATATATATATATACATATATATATATTTATATGAATAGTTGGGTGCTGGGGGTGAAGTAGGGTGGGGCGTAGCAGGTGGGAGACAGGGTGGTGGAAGGCAAAGACAGAGGAAGACATGGCAGTAGGGCAGTGATTTAATTAGCGCCCTCTACCCCCTCCAGCCTTTCACTCATAGCATCAATAATGCATGGCCCCTTGTTTCCACTGCCATAATTAATCCTCTCTTACTATAATTAAAAGGCAAAAAATCCCACAAGATGGTTCAGCTTGGCCGGGTGCGGGTTAGGTTGGCACAGGAACTGATGAAAAACTCCAGAGTCCCATTCACCCACCCACCCACGCACACGTACACCCACAGACACAGGAGCGACAGATAGACCCACAGACGCCTTGACAGGCTGATCAATAGACGGCCCGGCTCCAACACGACCAGAATGACTGGAGCTGGAAGACGGTAACTGAATCAATGGGTTTTAACGGAGCAACGACGGGAAGAACTGCTTGACGACGAGCTGTTCTGTTTGTCAATGAGACAGGAAGTGAGGCCAAGAACGAATAAACCCTCCTTTGCATGAGCGTCCTCATCCCAGACCAGTTTTGTCTTCACTGCAGCCAAGCCAGACGAGAAGAAGAGGTGGAGCTTACTGATGCAGCAATTAGGACCACACTGTCTGGGCAAGCAAACAAGAATGAATACTTTAATCCGGAGAACTCCATGGATACCTATGGTGGGGGCCTGGCACACCTACAGATAGACACAGACAGATAGACAGGGAGTTACACGTGCCTACAGTTGCTGCCAGGTTTATTCACGTCGGAAATCACAGATGTCACAACTATTACGTCAGTATCGCTGCATAAATGATGCCAACTGTTATATTTTTTGAACTGTTGAGTAAAGTCAACATATCACAGTAATAACAGCAGTCTAATGCCAGGACACGTTGATAATATGGCCTTCAGCCATGGATAATCAAGTGGGCTGGACCAGTACAACCACAACACGCCAACCTATAAATAACCATAACTGCATGTTTTTCTCTTTCCTACAAATATACTATTAGACCAACCCTGATGTTTTCTTCAATTCCTTGTTTATTTTAATCCCTTGCACCACTAAAGGTGGATTTATTTGGAAAAATATAATGATAACAACAAAAGTATCTTATAAAGGTTTCATTTCAGAGCTGATATCTATCAATAGCTATGGCATTGTACTGACAAAAACAATGCTTTTAAACATTCCTTGTATTTCTGTTCAACATATTTTTCTGTTTGTATAACTTTAATGGTACTAAAGGTATTGAAATCAACCAGAAATGGAAGAAAACCAGACCAATAATATTCCATGACTGTATACTGGAAAAAGATCTATTTAATGCAATATTTGACAAAACATCACTAACCCTGCAGTGTTTGTGTATTTTGTTTTTTTACTGATCAAGTGAGCCATGTTGAATCCCCAAACGTGCCAGGTTTGGCCTGCTGGCTGTATATTTGACACTAATGCTCTATTGAATATGAAGTGTGAATGAAGGAGTTCATCGCTAAACCATAGGTGACATTTATTACAATCATTTTTTTCAATAAACAATCTTAAGAGGCATTCAGTTATTACGTTACAACCTCATATGTCTTTGAAAGTTTACATACCTTCCAAATGAACACTAGTTTAAATTGGGAATTTATTCTTTATTTAGTTATTGTTACAAAAATGCATTAAAACTTGTTTCTTTGCACAAGATTGAAAATACTGTCGGTGAAAATGTGATGAAAACTGATATATTATAATAGATTCATGATTATTATCTCTGAATATTTCATGACTATCATCATTTCATCTTCGTCAACTGATCTTTCATCATTTGCTTAGTTGGTTTTGAAGGTTTATTCTTTTTTTTCATGTGTTACATTTCAGATTTTTGGCCTTGTACAGTATGGAAAAATACTTAAAAGTTACCAAATATATAATTATTTTACCTACCTTCTAGAACTGCTCATCAAGGGATGGGAAATGGAAATAAATGTAAAGAAAAAGTAATATTGATTTAACTTTACTACAAAGGAAAATAGTTTAAAACTTCAGTAATACACTACTGTGTATACATATATGTGGTGAGACATTATAATTGTGTCCCACAATTTCCAAAACTATTAATAAAAATCAATTATCACTAAACAAAACATCAACTCAACCAAAAAAAACCTTAAATCTACATCTATATACAATGAAAATATATGATGTATTTTACCAATGATACATTTTGGTGCAAAAAAAAAAAACAGACTGTATTCGACCCATGAGCCATATCTTTGACACCAGCAGTTGCCTCACCTCTCCCACTCTCTCACCTCCCGTCTCTAGGACACGTCACATGCTCCAGTGCACCTCTTCCTCCCACCACCCCTGTCTCTTATACACATCTAGATGTGTATAAGCGACAGCTATTTTCTTTATAAGTCTCTACACCAGGGGTCCCCAACCACTGGGCGGGGAAACGATACTGGTGCCCGGGCGCATA
>JAFBJS010054665.1:0-13681 GCA_016785265.1 Paraplagusia blochii | reverse complement strand
TTATGTAACATTTATTATAATCATTTTTTTCAATAAACAATCTTAAGAGGCATTCAGTTATTACGTTACAACCTCATATGTCTAATAGATTAATGATTATTATCTCTGAATATTTCATGACTATCATCATTTCATCTTCGTCAACTGATCTTTCATCATTTGCTTAGTTGGTTTTGAAGGTTTATTCTTTTTTTTCATGTGTTACATTTCAGATTTTTGGCCTTGTATAGCATGAAAAAAATACTTACTAAGTTACCAAATATATAACTATTTTATCTAACTAAATGTAAAGAAAAAGTAATATTGATTTACTTTACTACAAAGGAAAATAGTTTAAAACTTAATACACTGCTGTGTATACATATATGTGGTGAGACATTATAAATGACAAATAAACCTCCTGATGTCCCACAATTTCCAAAACTATTAATAAAAATCAATTATCACTAAATAAAACATCAACTCAACCAAAAAAAACCCTTAAATCTACATCTATGTACAAGAAAATATATGATGTATTTTCCCAATGACACATTTTGGTGCAAAAAAAAAAAAAAAAAAAGCAGACTGTATTCGACCCATGAGCCATATCTTTGACACCAGCAGTTGCCTCACCTCTCCCACTCTCTCACCTCCCGTCTCTAGGACACGTCACATGCTCCAGTGCACCTCTTCCTCCCACCACCCTCTGCGTGCAGCCCAACGCCGGACTGTGGGAGCACTCCCTCTGGTGTGGGTTCAGTGCAGATGCCCCCCCATCCCCCCGCCCCCTATGCCCTCTCCGTCCTCGGCCCCGGCGCCATTTGATTTATCGCTCTGAAATACCACTGCACTAATTAGTCAAGTAATTAATTAATAGGCATTTGCATTTGTGCATATGCAATTAGGGGGCTGGAGAGAGGAGAGTGCAGATGGGGTCCGGGAGTCTGGTGGGGGTGGGTGGGTACGTCAGGGAGAGAGAGAGAGAGACAGTGAGAGAGAGGAAGACTGTGCCTTATGTCATATCTGTGCCATCTGAAGTTTGCTCTTCTGTCAGGAAGACAAGTGGAGAGCAGGTCGTCAGCTCTCATGTCTGACAGCATGAAAAGGAGGAGAGTAGGAGGAGATGACATCGTCATGGAGACGAGGCTCCATGACTTTGAAAGGAGATTTGCCTTCATCTGATGCTTTCTGTTGAGAGGACAACATTTGGACTTCTGTAGACTTCCTCTCGGACTTGAAGAGTCATCAGTCATGCACATTCAGCAGCCGGTCCTGCCCGTGCTTTTTATACAGCCATTTATCCTTAATCCTTTTCTGCCTATGAACTTTCAGAGATAGAAAGTTGTTCATTTTATAAAGATATCACCCTAATTGATTGAACTATCGTCGCATATTAAGTTTTCTGTATATGATTCATAAAAGAGTGATGGATTGTGTGACTGAATTACATTCCTTAACTACCTATATAAATCCTTCAGTGTGAATATCTTCACTTTTAATGTTTTTTTATGGCTCTGCGGCTGCCGTGCTACATTGCCCTGTTCCCTCCACCATGGGGGGACTACCAATGGAAATTAGCCTTTGGGCTAATATTGGGTACATTATGCATACATTTACATTTTATTAAGTGTTCATTATTGTACATTGTCCCCCCCTAAACTCACGGCCCATGGGCCATTTGCAGCCCATGGAACGATATTTTGCGGCCCTCACCTTGACGTGAAAGTTGAATTTACAATAATATTTTAAGGTTTCTTCTCCAAATAGAATCTATGGTGAACTGATTTTTTATTAATTTTTTTCTTTTGTATTGAACACTGAAAGCTGACAGGATCCTTCAGTGAAATGATACTGTGGGTATACAACCCTGCCCTATATCAAATAAACAATAAACAAAATATATGAATATATTATCAATATCAACTTTTCTGGGGTTGGTGTCCACCACATGAAATTTCCTTGTCCCTTCCATACATTGTATAGAGAACACTTGTCTCAACTCAGGCCCGGGGACCAAATTTGGTCCACATTGTAATTGTATTTGGCTCATGAGATCAAATCATGTCTGCACTATATGGGCCACCAGCATATAGGCCCAATATACTGGAAGGATTTGTAGTATTAGCAATGTATGCACTATGTTGTAGCATGGACTGTAGCACAGTCAGCTGCTTTTTTGTTCTTGCCCTGTAAAAAAAAATCAGGAGCTATTGATTAGAAGGCGTAATTCAAGACTCAATCTTAAAATAACTTGACGTCAATTTTTCAATAAATGTTAAGTTTGAGTTCGTAACCCCTAATATAGAGGTTGAGGTAAATTACCGTAATTTCTGGACTGTAGGCCGCAACTTGTGTCACACAATTATAACCCTGCGGCTTATGCAGAGATGCGGCCAATTTATGGATTTTTTCTTACTGTTTGAGCAGAAAGACGCAAGTCACAATTGCCAATAAACACCATAGAAGAAGAAGAAGTATAATGTACGGTAACGGGCTTTGTACATGAATAAAATTAGCATAAACTGACCCTCATCATGGAAAATGCAAAAAGAATGTGGCACATGCGGCTTATAGTCAGGTGCAGATTATGTATGTACAAAATGTTTTCCCTTTATAAAATGTATTGGGTGCGGCTTATAGTCCGGTGCGGCTCATTACGGTACAAAAGTCTGACTTCACTTAATTTCGCAGCTTTACCAACTTTATACTCGGTTGTGCTGCTCTATACCCTGTGAGGAACAGAGCAGGTGGGCCTCACTTTGGAATAATCCATTTACAAACAGGATGCAAAGTCATTCTAAAATATCATAATTCCAAACAAACGCCTCACTTTCAGCAACTCATTATCACACCAAAGCCTCTCCAAATGCAGCCGCCTTGAGCTCAGTGCCGGCCAAAGCCACACTGTTGACATTTAGCATTTATTTTGGCAAGGTGACCTGAAGGTTGTTGGGGACTTGTTGAGAAGCATCAACCCCCCATGGCCACATAGTCCTCATGTTTTCCACAAATTGTCCGTGCAGCTGAGGTAGGAGAGGGCACTGAGTTGGCTGGCAGCGAAGCGAGATGCCCCTCTAATGCCCCGACACACAAACACACTCTCCCATTCCCTCACTTTATGTCTTTCTCTCTCTCACTCTCACGTACACACACTATCCACAGTGGGTATACTGCCAGGTTCATCCCAATAGGGATGAGACACATTAGTGAATATGCAGCATCATGGCTCCCTAGCTACGGCTGCCACAATACCAGTGACCACACCGGGATGACCCTGCAACCCCCTTGGCACCCCTGCAGTTAAGGAGATGTAGGGGTGATGCAGGCCCAAGGACATGATGAGCTTCTGTCAGCGATTCCTCAGCCTCAGGTCCCTCCTCTCTCAGCCCGGTGGGTGACTCTCTGCCAAGTTGGACTTGGTGGCCATTGAGCTCATTTCTCCCATATTAGTTCACTAATGTCTGCTAAATAGAGAAATGTCTAAGCCGGGATGGACACAATACACACCCATGGGGGTGGCAAGGAATCCTTGTATTTACATTAGAGATGTGCCAGCATGCCGCTACCTAAATCTCGGGTACTTCTGCCAGCTTCTTCCAGTCTTTGTCATTCTGCTACACCCCCCACTCCGTGTCCCCTCCCTGTCCTCCCATTTTATCCATCCCTAGTGTGCCTGCACACCTGGGTCTCTCTTACACCCTCTCTCCCTTCACATCATTGTGCCTCTTTGTCTCTTTTCCCCTGTCTCTGGAGCAGACACCCTTCAATCAGCAATGCATGCTGGGATTACCATCATCAGTATCAACAGCCACTTAAAATGCTATAAAACACGATTCACACATTTGGACTCAACACTTCACCACATGAGCCGGCCTATGAATATACTCAGAGTGATGGAAAGACCCGCCTTTTACAACAGGTACTTCATGGTATCCATGGTTGGTCCTCACAGAGGACATCACCACAAAAACAGTATTGTTCTCACTTTAACAGATAGAAATATAGTCTAACTTTTATATTTAGTACATAATGAGGGGACATTCACATTTGAATTTAAGCGCATAATTATGTGTATGAGTTAGGGACGTACAATAATAGCAGAATTATGTAATATCGCTGAGATCAATTTTGTTTTTCCCAACAATAATGACAATCCGACAACACAGTTGCCAAATTCGCTGGAATCACTAGGGTTCTGAGATGTTGACCTCGGTTTCAGAGGCAGAAATGGCATATTTTGTTATTGGTTGATATCAGTATAGGAAAGGTTTTTGGACAATAGTGGATATCTTCAATCCCTAGTATGAGTATATAGTATTTCAACTTGATTTATGTAGAATAATTTATGAATATTTGCACTACTACTACTACTACTAGAAACTCTAATCTAATTTTACTAAATTATTATTAATTAATAAGATAATAAATTATATCTTTTATCTTTTAATCGCATATAATCTTCTCTGCTTGTCAAAGCGGGAAAGGTTTAGAAAACAAAATGTAATCAGGGCTGTTAAAGACATTAGTTGTGATTGTCTTTCTTTGATTCCTGCCCGTATCTTAGCATTGTTTTCAACCAAACAGGCTGCGATTTTAGTCAATAATAAATTCATTAAAACTAGAAGATTGTTTCATTTCCTATTATTATTCTCATTATTTTCAGAGATTTCTTTGGTGGTATGCAGTGGGGCTCTTTGTGATGACATGGGTCAAAAAAGGATGGGAAATGACCCCTTAAAGTATATGAACTTCAAAGGGTGATGCATGTATTATTGGAAAAAATCAAAGCAACAAAGATACAAATACACTTTAGCTACAGTTTTTCCACAGAACATGTTTTTTTACTATATATCCTTTGTGCAGTACGGTACGTTTCTTTTGTATTATCTAAATATATAGAAACTGCCCCAGTGATATTATTCAATTATGAGCCATAGTCATCTGTCATCTGGACAAGTTTTACTGATATGTATATTTTAATGTTAGTTTTTACTCCATCATCCCTGGAGGCTGTCCCATAAATATGCCCTCTGCACCAGTCTAATGAGTCCAAGCGTCTGGCTGCTCTACAGGGTAAGGGACGTTTAACCCCCGACCCAGATGTTTTTGGCTTTTCTTTAATTACTCCCCCTTTCACAGTCCAAAGTGAAACTAAACCTCCAGGTTCTTTAAACTACCATTTAGAAAGGCGCAAAAGGGAGAACATAATCATTAATGTAGCATTTGGGGAATTGAACAATACATACCTTATCACTTCTAAAAAAGACATACTTTTCTCCTTTTAGGATATATTTTATTTTATAAGGACATGTACAGTACATTGTGTATCTTTTGGTTATTATTCTAATCTCCATGTTCAGAGCCATGGTATCAAAATCTTTAATGTAGTACATATTACTTTTGGTATGTGATGTGCAATTTGGTTGTATATATACAGAATATGCAATGTATCAGATATATTAATGTACTGCGTCAGAATATGTATTTTTTTGCAATCAAGAAAAAAATAAACAAATGGGCATAAACGTCTCTTTTTTTGTGCCTGGAGTAGAGTACCACTTCCATATGTACTTTATACTGTAAAGTAATTATGTAACGCCAATATAAATGTGTTGGAGGAGTATTAAATGACCACGTTATTGACCTTTTATATGTGCTCTTTTAAATGTATCTGCATTACCAGAGGAATAATAATAATTTATCCTTATTTTCTCGTAAATTATAACCCCCTTTCTCAAAGGGTATGGGTTCATTTTTTTGGAAGGGTGAGGGGATTTCCAAAGGGGGTCAGCTGCACCCACTCACGTGCCCACCAGGGCCTCAACAAATCACAATTGGTTTTGCTTGTTGTTCCTCTGAATACATGAAGGCATAATCTGATTAGGTAAATAAATAAACAATATGCCGTCTGTTCAACGGCTGTAATGCACTTATAATGCAGCCCCCATCCCCCTACTACATCTGAGGCCGAGGGTTTTCAACCCTCTTTGCCCACCTTTCCTCGGCCGAGGCCCTAAAACTCTGTAGATGTCACTTCAGTGATTTTATCCACTATGGTATAATTCCATTCTATTCGTAAACCGACTATCTGACGGAGGGTAATTCTTCGGGCGGGAAATTGATTGACTGCTGCTGGAGATGTTCCCTTACAGCTCGGGTCACAGTTTATCTCCTGCTCCGCCACTCGGCGTGATATAAAACTACAGTGTGTGGACATTTTACGACCGAAACACTTCATGGCGGCTTAACCCCGAGGTGCAGTCACTACTGAGTTCCCATTGGGGGTTGGATTCACGTCGACTCCGTCACCGTCAACTCCCGTTGTACCAGCGAACGAGCTCTTTGTGGCTTAATTGAACGGAGCCGTTTGGCGCGAAAACAAAAAAAAACATGACGCCATGACTTGACGCAACAGCACGGATCAACAAGCGGGAGTTTTTTTGTTGTTGTTGTTGTTCTAACGTTTGTCTTCGCTTTTTCTATCTCTCTTACTCACATTCTCTCTCTTTTTTCTGTTTTTTTTTTCTTCGTTTTTTTTCTGGCTGTGTGAGCGCTAGCGCGGTGACAGATGGCGAAGCCCTCCTCCTCCTCCTCCTCCTCCTCCCCTACAACCACCTCCTCTCTCTCTCACTCTCTCTCCTCTTCTTCTTACCCTCTCTCTCTCTCTCTCTCCTCCGTGTCTCTCATCCCCGGGGGAGGGCAAATCTCTTCGAATGCGGGCGCATGTCAATCACCGGGCTCTCATGTGATGGCTCTTGCCGGTGACGTGCCAGCCATATGGGCGCTGGCATCACTACCTTAGCTGGTATGTTACCCCCGTCCCGGGTAGTTGTCGTCTCTCTCTCTCTCTTCCTCTCTCTCTGTCCAACACACACACACACACGCTTACTCACACACACACGTTTACACACACTCACGTCTTTACGCACTCTCACTTAAACACACAGACACGCCGAGACGCACGGTGCGTTCATTAAGCTCCGCTTATTCGAGTGTGCGCTTGGGGAGGACGGGACACGAGGAGGAGCAGGAGAAGAGGAGCTCCAGCCCCGGCCGTGAGGAGTCGTTACCCGCACTTTTATGAAGGAACATCGTTGTCCTGCTCGTTATTCGTTATCCGCTCAATGAAAATGCTCTGAACGCAGGCGCCACTTCTTCTTCTTCTACTTCTTTTTCGTTTTTTTCTTCTTCTTCTTGATCCACATCCTCCCACTGCGACCAGCTCGACAGGTAAGTTGAACCGAACACTGAACCATTAAAGGCTATAGGAATTAAATCACGTGGACGCGCCAAAATGGAGGAGAGAGTAAATGTAATAAAGAGATGAACAGATGCGCGTTAATGGAAGGTGTTCGTCCAGCTTTGATTATTATTATTAATAACAATAATATTTTCAATTAATAATCTGTTGTTTTTAGGCAGCATTTGTTGTCATGAACAGGAATAATCGCGATTATCTGACATGATCGATTGGCTCGGATCCATAGGGATATCGATTGTATCGTCTGTCAGTGACTTGACCAGGCTTGTATTGAGGTTGGATCTCGGTCTAGGTGTCATCAGGTATAGATCCGATATATAAATATATATGTATAGATCCGATATTGGATTTCAGCACCCTGTCTCTCACACTCCTTCTCTCCGTCTCCCACTGTCTCACACCCCTCTGTCTCTGTCTCTCTGTGTCCTTCAACTTTTGACATCCAAACACACCTGGAATATAAACACACATCCAGCATCACCCTGGGGTCCAGACCCGGGTCCATTCCACTGTGAAGCCCCCCACTCACACCCCTGCCTCCCCAAAAGGAATATATATTATTAATATTATTATTATTTGGACCAAACCCTGCAGCCTGTGACTCTGCAGATGACAGCGGGCTCTGATTCCATCATCAGAGTCTGGATCTCGAAGAGATCAGAAACAAAAGGCAGCTTTTAATCAGCCGACAGTGCGCAGATCCTGGAGGAATCCTCGCTGCAGAAACGACGCACTCTCTCCGGCCAGGAGATTTATTGATGCTTTCTTAAATTTTATTATTATTATTTGCACGTTTTAATGAAAGGGTGGGCCATCGCCATTGACTCTGACAGGCAGCCTGTGCCTTGATTAATGCCTTGTTTGCGCATTTTTTTATCCTCTAGTCATAAGTGTTTTTAAACCGCGGATGTTTGGGATTTTATATACATACATATATCTATATTTTATTTATATTTATATAGCATTACCCAAGAAAATTGGAAACCATGCATACAGAATGATGTGCAGATCTCCGTTATTTCGTGTCGGCTGCACGCTCAGTTAATTAACCCTTGTTGCGTTGATGTTGTTGTTTTTTTCCCCTTTCCTTCCTTCCTTCTTCTACTAATTGAGCAGAACCTTCTGTGACACAAATTTTAAAACTAGATTTCGCCTCTGGCACACCCCCGGGACGGTACACCAAACAACCATCAGCTTTTACCTTAATGTGGGCTTTAACCCTGCGGATGCAGGTTGAAAAATTAATATAATAGTCAGTGTTATAATTATGGAAGAGAGGTGAAAAAGCTTGCAGTGAATTTGTCATTTTAAAGCTATTTATTTGACTGGAAGGAGGTTGCCATGCTGCCTGTAATAATAATAATAATAATAATAATACATCTTTATTATTATTATCATCTCTCTGCTTCTTTCGGGCCACACCTATTAAACCCAGATCCTCTCCTTACTCTACTTTAAAAGCTCACATTTTCACTCTGTCTCCATTAGCCTTCATTTAATAGTCACCCTCGTGACTTTAAACCGGGGGCTGCACGGCCTATCAATTAAATCAAGTCCCCTCTTTCGCCTCCTCAGAGGAGCCCGGAGGTGCGGAGTGTGGATGAATAGTGTTGGAATGCAGCCAGGAGTGTATACACATGCATGCGCGGGGCGTCAGGAGGAGTGAAAAGTGTGGAGCCCCCCAGGGGACCTGTAATGTGGCCCCTGCTGCTGGGACCCGCTGCGAAGGACGCGACAGGGCACGAGGGGGACAGCGGGGAATTAAAGCGCATGGTTCAGACTGGCGGTTAAAGCAGAGTAGAGATTTTAGAGATTTACCAAAAGAAAAATGTTTTATATTTTTGTAGGTTAAATAAAATACTCGTGAGGTTAACCGACTACCGTAAACAAGGCACAAATCAATGCCTAATCGGGGTAAAGTGGTGTTCGACTGTATCGGATCGGATCTCCAGGTTGCCTACGCCGTTGTTCTGTTTCAATCCTTCCTTTTTTCTGTGTCCCCAGAGCCACGATGTTGACCAGGCTCTTCAGCGACCCCTCGCTGCTCCCAGACGTGCAGAAATACTCCGGCTGGGCGGATGACAGTGAAGGGGAGGAGGGCAAAATCAAGGACGAGGATCAGGACATGCACGACGACATGGACGCCTCTGATCTGACAGGGGGCAGCAGGGCGCACTCCGAAATCGCCGGGGAGGACGACGAGGAGGACGACCTGGATGACGAGGAGGACGGAGAGGACACGGAGGGAGACCGACCCAAGAAGAGAGGCCCCAAGAAACGCAAGATGACCCAGGCCCGCATCGAGCGCTCCAAGATGCGGCGGTTGAAGGCCAACGCGCGGGAGCGGACTCGCATGCACGACCTGAACTCCGCGCTGGACAATCTGCGTAAAGTCGTGCCCTGCTACTCCAAGACGCAAAAACTCTCCAAAATCGAGACGCTGCGTTTGGCAAAAAATTACATCTGGGCCCTGTCTGAGATCCTGCGCTCTGGGAAGAGGCCAGATCTCGTGTCCTACGTCCAGACACTGTGCAAGGGACTGTCCCAGCCCACCACCAACCTGGTGGCAGGATGTTTGCAACTCAACTCCCGCAACTTCCTGACGGAGCAGCAGTGTCAGGACGGGGGCAGGTACGGCTCCGGCTCCTTCTCCATGCACTCCTACCCTTACCAGTGCGCGCGCCTGTCCAGCCCGCACTGCCAACCGGGCTCGAACTCGCACACCCTGAGGACGCACGGCTATTGCTCGGCTTACGACTCTCTATATGGTGGGGGCGCGTCCCCAGAGTACAACAGCCCCGAGTATGAGGGGCCCGTCAGTCCCCCTCTCTGCATTAACGGCAATTTTTCCCTCAAACACCAAGGCTCCGCATCCCCGGACACCGAGAAGGGTTACCACTACTCTATGCATTACTCCGGCCTGCCCGGCTCCAGAGCCACGGGGGCGCACAACCTGGTGTTTGGGTCCTCGGGGTCTCGGAGCGGCATTCACAATGAAAACGTTCTGCCTTACCACGACATGCACTTACACCACGATCGTGGTCCGGTATATGATGAACTCAACGCGTTTTTTCACAATTAATACGAAGATTGACATTTTGTGCGTCATGTTGCAATCAAAACTCCACCCACGACCCCCAGTTTGGATCAACCGCGACCCTGGCATACTGGACTACTGTTTAACCCACTGTCAACTGAGATTTAACTTGAATTTACCCATTGTTTGCGGTTGTCAAGGATGTAAGGGAAGAAAAATCCATTAAATCCATAAGGTTGGAGTGATAAATGTATTCGTTTGAGTAAATGACTGGACGTCGGTTATTCATTATCCACTACATCAGTGACTGGAGCTTCACCAAGCCACTCACCCGGTTCTCACCTTTACTCGCGGGATTTGGCCGCGTGTGTACGTGTAATATTTTTCTCTAATTTATCACATGTGAGGACGTGACTGTGTTGAGTCGGGACAAATGTGTCAAGTTGGGTGCTTCTTGGAAAAAAAAAAACTTTGTTGTCCCTCAAATCAAATCAGTTTAGTTGTTATACATCTATGCAAAAACCCAACACGACCCACACACACGCACACACACACACACACACATACACACACACACACACAGATCTATACATACATTCTTGCACAAAATCAGCACAGAATGACAGTTGCTGACTTCACCTTTTCTTTTCAATTTTACAATGAATTCCTTATTTATTTACTTATGTGATAACAATTTCATTATTTTAATAATAATTTCTATTTATTAAATTTGTTTTTCCTTCAATTGTCGACTTTTGCACTGTAATTTTTGTTTTTCTCTATTTAAACTGTATTTATTTATTAATTTATTTATTTATATTTGACAACAGCTCTTACCTTATTATTATTTGTATTATCATTACTATTGGAAGTTTTTACTGTGTTGCCTTTTGGAATTATTGTCAGTCCCAACAAAAACAACTAAAAGGTTCCTATATGTTCCCCTCTCTTTTTTTTCTTTCATAAAATTATATTTCCAGAATTCGTCCTTCAACTTTGTAATCAATCAACTGTGTGGTAAAAAAAAAATAAAATAAAAATGACAATAAATAAAATTGTGGCCCTTGATTCTTTGCTCCTTTTTTCCCGCAAATATAATATACCAGCTTCAAAACGTTTTGTCTACCTTGGTTTGGAACAGTGTTCTTTTAGAACTTTCTATTTTTTTTGTTTTCTGACCCATTTGCAAAAAAAAAAAAAAAAAAAAAAACAGAAAAAAAAGCTTGGACAACATTTGCTTCCCCCTATTTTGTTGTGTGAGGCTGAACGGGCCTGATGCCACAACCTGCAGGAGTCCCTCAGCAGAGCCTCAGGGCCTCCGCGGTGTGAACTGGGACAAATGAGAGAGGGCAGCGTGTCGAAGCTCTGTAATAATAGACCAACACGATGCCGAGCCAGTGCATTTTTAAAATGCTTGGCAAGCAACTTGGATTTTACTAGGAAAGCTTTCTCAAAATTCAGAATTTATAACTGATATTACTGAAAGACGAATTTTGCAAGATATTCAACGCCTCGCGAAAGTCTGCTCCTCCTTTTTCACCGCGCCAACGTTATCTCTCTCTGTCCTCTGTATCTTCTACTCAGACTCCAACTACCTTCATGTCCTCCCTCACTGCATCCATCAATCTCCTCTTTCTCTCCTACCTGGTAGCTCCATCTCTAGGATCATTCTTCTACCACTGTCCATCCATGGCGCATTCATCGCTCCGCGAAAACCAACCTGGACACTAAACCAGTTTCAACCTCACTGAGTGTGAAATAACACTTTTTGTATAGTTGATGTCGTGAAGACACAATCTGAGGAAGGAATCGGTTTCAGCACCAAGGAGAGCTCCTCACACTGGCCTCAACATGTGGTCGATAAGACCACGTCTGTGATTCAGTAGATGAGATCCATACAGTGACTGATGGTTTTTGAAGTAACTGCATGGAGATAATTGTTAACCAGTTATGTTTACTAGTTAATAATAACAGTCAGTTACTAGTTAACTGTTTAGGAAAAATATAATTACTACATCATCAGCAGGTGTAGGTAAGGTTTTGGAAATAAAAATAAATGAAACAATTTACGAGACTAGGGTTGAGAGTAGTTTATAGTTTTAGTTATTTTTAGTTAATTTAAACAGCTAGTCAAAACTATTAATAAATGGTAATTTGATCATTGATTAAATAATTAGACATAACCTGAACATACTCAGAAATGTGTTTGTTTCATTGTGTGGCCAATATATTGTACAGAGCGCAATATATAAACCAATATATATTTTTACAAACCGTTCTAACGTACGTAACTAGGCTCACAGTATGGGGCAGTTTGTTTTTGGGTGGCAGTAGTGGAGACTGCAGCCCCCGAGACCTGGTAACGGATTAGAGGATGAAGATGAGTGAATGATTGAATTATTTGTTGAGTATCTGTCCAGCCTGCAGTCCAGATCGCATGATCTGCAGCCACTGATTGGTCAGCGCATAGAAAAAAAAGTTTCATGTGCAAAAATGCGGCAAGTCCATTGCTGAACTCGAAATTTGTCCTGGGTAAAAGAAGGTTGGTTTTGTTCTCGTTTGCAGTTTTTGAGCTTGACGCAAATAAAATCCAGCGTGATGGAGGGAATAATAATTATAATAAAATGCATTATAACCAGTAAAATGGGTTATTTATTTATTTACCTTTAATTTTTTTCATCCACATCGTCAATTCTCATATGTAACTTGTCAATGATTTATTTTTACAGGATCTTTGTGACTGTAACAGTCAATAACAAATAATCACAGACACACACACACACGCACACAGCCAGAGGACAGCCGTTGTCACCCCGACTGGGTTTGGAGCGATGCCCTGGGACCCATATGTTCACAAAAATGTCCCGGTTGTTCTCCGCTGTCTTCGGACACACACCCATCCACAGACACACACAGGGGACAATCATCGGTTGGTAAAAACACCGACAATGATTTCCTATAATGTTTCTATATATCTGTTTCCAATATACTTCACAATGGAATGGCGACATTTTAAGAGTTGGAATAAAATTTTCTAGGAATTCTACTCATGTTGCGGCAGGTGGGATAATTCTGATAAAGAATTGTAATTGAATTAAAACAGGAAATAAAAAGTTTGAAACAATTAAAGGAGCGAACCTAAACAAAAAAAAAAATTTTTTTTCCACTAATTAAAAAAGAAAAACCTTTTAAATTTTTTTTACACTTTTTAAAAAAAGTATAAAAATGTGTATATTTGTTCAAATCATCACGTAAATTAAATGTTTTATGAAAACATAGACACTATTCATTTGATAATATTGAAATTAAATATGTAAATATAATAAAAATAATAAAAATAATTATAATAATAATAATAATCAAAACGAAATGTGATCTGTGTTGATCAACAAAAAATATTA
>JAFBJS010054655.1:88994-133999 GCA_016785265.1 Paraplagusia blochii | reverse complement strand
ATGGATCGTGTGGAAGCTCCTTTTTGTGGTGTCGGTCCTGGTGCGCGGTGTGCTCTTTCGATCTGGAGGTCCATATCTGATGGCAGGTCCAAGTTGTGTTTCAGCAGCTCTTCCACAAAACTTATCATTGATTGTGATTTATTTTCGGAACCCTCAACAACGGAGTAGATTCTTATATTCTTTCTTCTTGATAAACTTTCTTGTTCAGTTTGTTTAGCTTCCAGGAGGGTTTGAATTTTCATTAGTTCGCCAATTACGTCTTCCGCGTTCTGTATACGCTTCTCTGTGTTTAGAATCCGTTCTTCGGCTTCATCGAGTCGCTGCTTTGTTTTACTGATCTCTTCCTTAATTTCTGTTAGCTGTTGTTTGTTGTCTTGTAGGAAACTTTTTATTTCCGTAAATATAGTGGTCAGACTAACCTCCATTTCTTCACCATTAGCTTCATTCGGGGAGGACTCGCGGCTCGAGTTTCCGCTCGCAGCGGGAACTTTCTTGGCTTTAGCTTTGTTCTGCCGGTCTCTCGTCATGATTTGCCAAATAGTTGTGGTGTTGGCGAAAGTTAAGTGCAAGTTTAGTATATGTAAAAAGGCTATTTTAATAGTTTGGTCGGGGGAGAGATTTTATTAGGCTGCCATCTTTGCGGCTGCGCAGTAGAAGTCCAGTATTTTGGGTTTTAGATCTATTCTTTTCCATAAAGGAGAACAATCTCACTTCACCTCTTCAAGTGAAGTGAAGTGTTTGGAGTAGTAGGGACGCCACAGCTGTATTTGTTGTCGCCGATGTTAAAGTCTAGTTACCAGCTGAACCGTTCCGCACGCCTAGCAGCTCGGTTAGATTGTAACTCACATCCCCACAAGCAAAATTGTCGAAGTTAGCCTCAGGGCCAGCTGAAAAGGTTGATAAATAGTGCTTGATTCCAGGTCCCTGAGAAGTGGGTGTGCTACTGCGCGCCTCCATTTGGGTTGATGGGGGGAGGCCATGAAGGAGTATTATCGGTTGGCCTGTCTGGACTGTTTACTGTGGGGATTGGGAGTGGCAAACTGGGGTGGTTGTCCCTATTTTTAAAAAGGGGGACCAGAGGGTGTGCTCAAACTACCGGGGGATCACACTCCTCAGCCTCCCAGGGAAAGTCTACTCCAGGGTTTAGAAAACTGAGAATTCGGCCAATAATAGATCTTTGGATTCAAGTGGAACAATGCTGTTTTTGTCCTGGTCCTGGGTATGGGGTTGGGGGCTCTTTGCTAAGAACTGTCCAGTCCCTGTATGAACGGAGCAGGAGCTTGAATCGTATTGCCGGCAATAAGTCGGATCTGTTCACAGTACATGTTGAGCTACGACAGGACTGTCCTTTGTCAATGGTTCTGTTCATTACTTTTATGGACATAATTTCTAGGCACAGTCAGGTGCCAGGCTGGGTCCAATTCGGGAGACACCAGATTTCATCTCTGTTGAACACCATCATCTGCTGATGCAGATGATGTTGTTGCTGTTGGCCTCATCAAACCAGGACCTACAGCATGCACTGGGGCGGCTCGCAGCTTAGTGAGAAGCAGCTGGGATGAAAATTAGCACCTCTAAGTCCGAGGCCATGGTTCGCAACCGCAAAAAGGTGGTAAGTACCCTCCAGGTCAGGGGAGAGATCCTGTCTCAAGTGGACGAGTTTAAGTATCTTGAGGTTGTGTTTACGAGGGAAGGATGAGGGAAGGATGAAATGAGAGATTGACAGGCGGATCGGGGCTGCGACCGCAGCAATGCATTAACTGTAGCGATTTATCTTGGTGAAGAAAAAGCTAAGCCAAAAGGCGAAGCTCTCAGTTTAGCGGCCAACCTACGTTCCTACTCTCACCTATGGTCATGAACTTTGGGTAAAAAAAAATGCGATCCCACATACAATCAGCGGAAATGGTTTTGCATGCTGCAACTTCTTTTTTAAAAATCAAAATTCATAACTTTAGCGGTATCTGGTTCAGTGTTGATGTAGAGCGAAGATGACAAAATTAATTTATGGAGAGTGATAACGAAAACCTTTCAGGCAGCTATCTTTCCTTATGTTTCCTCAAGAACTATATGATGAAATTTTATATTTTTAAATACATAATAAATCATCATAAATACATAAAATCTTCAGAAAAAAAAGTGTCTGAGGTCCCAAAATATTAACCAGAAGTGGCATACAATAAGTTAAAAAACAATAACAATATCAATGTTAGAACATAACATAACAGACTTTGTGCAGTGAAAACATTCTGTAGATTTGTAAAGCTATAACATTTTGCCAGTACTCAATATCATATTGTTGTAATTCAAATTCCAAATTATCTTGTTAGGAGAAGACATGGAAGTGTGTCACGCTGTAGCTCCTCTGTAACTTCTGTTCTCATGTACAGGTGTTTCAGTCCTTTTTATTGTCCTTCCCTGTGTGTCTGGATCTTTTTTTTTATTCTGGATGGAGAGAAATAAAGGGCAAACCAGTATCTTTGCAAAAATAACATATGGAAATATATGAATGGTTTGTCACTTTCAAGTTAAAATACATTTCTATTTGAACTGTTTCAGATTTTAGTGATTTTCAACCTTTTCCCCTGGGTCACACTACCAACCAAAATTACATTTTTACACATTACATATATTACACATACAGTTAATAATATAGTTTCATAATGTAAATGTATTCATGAATGAATGAACACAAATTGGATAACCTGGCAGGAATGGTAGAAAGACACACATGAAGCTCCTCAAAAGCTCTCAGTTTCTATCTGTTCTTAGTTTTTGTAGCAGTCAATCTTTAGAAGCTCAGCTCACATAGGTATGATATTTACCAACACTCCAATATGAACAATTTTAGGATTCAAGGATGCTTTATTGTCATTGCAACACATGTTAGACATATGATAAACGAAATAAGATACTCGGATCCCGGATCGAGGTGAGATAGAGAAGAAGAAGATGAGGAAAGAAGAGAGAGAGAGAAGAAGAGAGGTAGTGGGGTGACAATTTCAGATTGTTGTGTGAGGGGGAGTGACGAGAGCAGAAAAACAATAAATTACAGTAACAGTGACAGTAACAGCAGAGTATGGATACAGTTACAGGTTTCCACCAGAATTCAACAGTCTGACAGCTTCAGGGAAGAAACTGTTCCTGAGACTGGTGGCCCTGCTTTTGATGCTACACAGCCTCCTGCCTGAGGGGAGGGTGACGAGCACACAGTGATGCAGGATGTCAGTACACTTTCAACCACGCATCTGTAGATGGATGTTAGGACTGAGCTCCCCAGTCCGGGAGAACCAGTGCTGAGCTTGATGGAGGAAGAGGAGATGCCATTGATCTTAACAGACTGCGGCCTGTCAGTCAGAAAGTCGAGGACCCTTTGGGGTTGGGGATGATGGTAGCCAATTTAAGACAGGAGGGGACCTGCGCCTGCCGGAGGGAGGTGTTGAAGATCTGTCTGTCAGAACCTCCGTCAGCTCTTTTGCGCAGCCCTTCAGTAGCCGTCCAGGGATGTTGTTGGGACCAGCAGCTTTGTGTGGGTTGATCCTCAGAAGGGTCCTCCTCACTTCCACTGTGGTCACACTGGTTGGCATTTCTCCTGCTGGCGGGGTAAGTCTGATGCTGCGGGGGGCGTTTGGATCCTCAAAGCGGGCGTAGAACCTGTTGAGAGAGTTGAGCAAAGAGGGATCAGTGTGCTTTTCTGGTATTGTAATCAGTGATGCACTTGACTCCCCTCCACATGCTCCGAGGATCGTTGGACAGGCCCTCACAAGGTGTGTCCACGACTCCTGAAGACCTGCGCAGCTGAACTGGGGGAACCACTCCAACAGGTCTACAACCTGAGTCTTCGGCTGGGGAGAGTGCCAACCATCTGGAAGATGTCCTGCATCGTTCCTGTTGCCAAAAAGAACAGGCCCAGCGAGCTGAACGACTTCCGGCCGGTAGCACTGACCGCTCACCTGATGAAGACCCTGGAGCGGCTCTTCCTGAAACTCCTCAGGCCAAAGGTGCAACATGTCCAAGACCAATTGCAGTTTGCGTACAGAGCGGAGGTCGGCGTGGAGGATGCGGTTCTGTACCTTCTACACTGGGCCTACACTTATCTTGACAGGGGAAGTGGTGCTGTGAGGATTCTTTTCCTGGATTTCTTCAGTGCCTTCAACACCATCCAGCCACTTGCACTCCATGACAAACTTATGAGCATGCAAGTGGACCCCTGTCTTGTTGCCTGAATCTACAACTACCTCACGGGCAGGCCACTGTACATCAGGTTGAACAACAACACCACATCTGACACTGGTCAGTAACATCGGAGAGCCACAGGGGACGGTGCTGGCCCCTCTTCTCTTCACCCTCTACACCTCGGACTTCTGGTACAACTCTGAGCTGTGCCACATCCAGAAGTTAGCAGATGACACAGCCATAGTGAACAATAACTCCTTACTGTGCAGTCCTCTATACACATACAGTAATCTTGATTTGAATTGCTACTGAATTGCAGCACATCGCACAATGCATGGGTTATTTTAGCTGTATATGTAGATATGCATGTGAGTATACATCTATGTACAGTGGTACCTCAGCTTTCGAACGCCTCAGCCTTCGACCAACTCGACTCTCGACCAAAATTTTCTAGAAAAATGTGCCTCCACTTTCGACCAAATTTCAGCCTTCGACCCTCCCGAGTCAAGTTAAGAGAGCATTCGGGCAGCCGCGCTGAGCGAGTCAAGCCGATGTGCCAAGTGCGTTCTTTCTCATCCAGAATTCAAAGTTTTTATTACATTGAATACTTTGTGCTTTTTTTGGCTTCATTATGTCTCCCAAGAACCCAGCTGAGAAAGACAAGGCGAAAAGGAAAACATGAGAGTGGTGCTCATGTCTCTGATCTCGCTAACCAGTACTGCTTACCTAAGTCTGCGATTTTGTCTTTCATGAAGAACAAGGAGGCCATCAAGAATTCCAATGTTGCGATGGGAATTAAAGTGAGTAAAGTAAGCAAAGACCTCAGATACTAGATGAAATGGAAGAATTACTGCTTATTTTTATTAAAGAAAAAGAGTTGGTATAATCTGTGACTAAAAGCTCTTGCTATTCATGGTCACCTGAAAAATAAAAGTGCGGTACACTTTTACAAGCAGCGAGGGGAATGATGAAGGCGATGAAAAGGGCTTTACTTTTAAAGCCAGTCATGGCTGGTTTGAAAAGTTTAGGCACAGAACTGGTATCCATCGTGTCACTAGACACGGAGAGGCGGGGAGTTCGGACCAAATGGCTGCGGATAAATACGTCATCCAGTTCGCCCGGCATGTAAAGGATGAAGAATTTGTTCCTCAGCAAGTGTTTAATTGCGATGAGACCGGTCTTTTTTGGAAAAAAAAAATGCCGGCCAACACATACATTACTAAGGAAGAAAAAAAGATGCCTGGTCATAAACCGATGAAAGATAGGCACACGTTGTTATTGTGTGCTAATGCAAGTGGGGATTGCAAAATAAAGCCCCTACTAGTGTATCATTCCGACAACCCCAGGGTCTTCAAGAGGAACAATGTGATGAAGAGTAACCTTCCAGTCATGTGCCATACAAACACTAAGGCTTGGGTCACTCGACAGTTTTTTTACTGAGTGGGTGCATGAAGTGTTTGCTCCCAATGTTAAGGAATACCTCACTGAAAAAAGGTTGCCTATAAAGTGTCTGTTGCTCATGGACAATGCTCCTGCACACCCTCCAGCTTTACAGGAAGACTTAACTGATGAATACAGCTTCATCAAGATCAAATTCCTGCCTCCCAATACTACACCCATACTCCAGCCTATGGATCAGCAGGTCATTTCGAACCTTAAGAAACTGTATACCAAGGCCCTTTTCAAAATGTGCTTCCAAGTGACCAGTGATACTCAGTTGACCCTTAAGGAGTTCTGGAAGGACCACTTCACCATCCTCAACTGTGTTAATATGGTTGACCAGGCTTGGACCAACGTAACCTGCAGGACTTTGAACTCTGCAGTTTCTGGTGGAAACTTTGGCTTTAGAGTGTGATACAGAGGAATTTTGAAGGGCTTGAGTCTGCTGCTGGTCCCAGCAGTGCTGCTGTTTCTTCTTCTGTTACTGTTGAAGAGGATGCTGTGATGGAGGATATTCTGTCCATGGGAAAGAGCATGGGCCTACAGCTCAACACTGAAGATATTGAAGAACTAGTGGTGACTAGTCACTCCACTGAGTTGACCACCAAGGAGCAACATCAGGAAATGGCTGAGGAACAATCCTTAGAGGAAGAAGATGTGAGAGAGAATGTGGCTAGTTCAATGATTAATGAGATTTGTGCGAAGTGGACTGAGGTGCAGACTTTTGTGGAAAAATTACACCCAAATAAAGCAATTACTAACCGTGCCACAAGCATCTTCAATTACAATGTGATGGACTATTTCTGAAGAATAGTGCAGCAGAGGAAAAATCAACTCACCATGGACAGGTTCCTTATTAAAAAAAAAAGGAAGGACACTTCAGAGACTGATTGTCCTCCTAAAAAGAGAGATAGAAAAGAGACAACTCCTAAGGGACAGCTACCTGCTGTCTTCATGGGAGGGGACTTCCTTCCAAGCAATATCCTCTCCACATCCATTTCTGTAGTGCAGTGTCCCAGATCCCATACCTCCCTATGTCCAACTGCACACTTCCCTGGGTTGGCCGTGAGCCCCGCCTGCCTCAAGGACTGTAACACCACTGTTACGTGCCGCATATGTTCCACCCAACTGCCACTATGGATGACGTCATCTAAATACGCGACCGCGTAGGCACGCCATGAGGCGTTGAAAGGTGGCCAAACGGGTAACCGAAAGGTAACCGAACGGGAGTGCAACGAATTGGTACAAACAGTATAGAGTGGAGAAGGCCGTTTTCTACCTAGATTCTGGCGATCTACATTTTTATTTCCTGGTGACCAGGCAATGCCCCTAAATAGTTTTCTAGCTAATCAGCCTCCAAAACTACTGGTGGCTGAATCCAGCAACTGCTGGGCAAAGATGTAGGGACGATCCGCCTCTCCCAGCCTCGCTCACCGAAAACGACTTCGGTGGTCTTTGGGGGAGTAACCCAGGCGATCCAAAACTGCCTTCCTGATGTCCTGGTAACTCCCTCTAGCGGCCGCCGACAGGGCCAACGCCGCAGTCTGCATGGCCACAACTTCTCCCATCATTTCATCTCCTGTTTAACAGTTGCCCGCCTGTAAGACTCTGTTAGCCTCAGACAGACACACACACACACACACACACACACACACACACACACACACACACACACACACTTCAGTTGGGTTTGGTGCACTTTCACTTTGTCCGTTTTCTCCCCCTGTGAACCAATGCCCCCCCTCGCACACCCCCTACCCAAATCAATGCCCTTACCCCTAGAGAATATGGCAAAGGTGGAGGGGCCGCAGTAAGAGTGTAGCACTCCACACGTAATGACAGTCAATATATCTTGTGGAAGAGCAGCTTTGATAATTACAGAAGAGCTCTGAAAAGCAGAAAAACAACCTACTACTTGGAGTTAATAGATACAAATAAGACCAACCCTAGGTTCTTTTTCAGCACTGTGGCGAGGCAGACAGAGCGATACAGCTCACTCACAGCTCTTCAGCTGGCAGGAACAGTCGCTGGCATGGCTGTTGCCGCTGCTCACCGGCTGTTTAAGTTTTGTACTTCATCTTTTTAAGTGTTTTTTGCTTCACAGCGACAAAGCTCTACTGACACAATATGAAATCCAGCTGTAACTCCGGCACTTTTGTCCATAAGTGCACAGACTAACGCAGTTAGCCAAGGCTAACGCCGGTAGCGGAGGCTACCGCCGATAGCTAAGGCTAACGCCGGTAGCCAAGGCGGCTGGCTGCGAGTACGCTGGCGTGAATGCTGCCGCTTCTCATCGAATCAGTCCCCCTAACTACCATTTCCATGTTGAACTTACATTTCTGGATTTCTTTTTCTGCTGCCTGATCGCCTACCAATGACAGGTATGCTCCAATACTCGGCTACTGATCTCCTCCGACTGCGTTACCTCAAGCCTGCACCTGCACCAGTCACACTCCTCCATCCCGGCATCGCTCTCGAGCCCCGCCGTCAATGCATCCACAGAGGGTCCCGACGGACCTTTCGGCGCAACAGCTCACTGGGAATACAGACCATCAGATCGAGATCTCATCCAGGATATCATCATCAACCGTAACCTGGATTTCCTTTTTTTAACAGAGACCTGGCAGTTTCCGACTACTCACAGCTAAACGAATCCACTCCACATGGGTTTGTTTATATCTGTCAACCTCGTGGCTCTGGGCGGGGAGAAGGTATTGTGATAATTCACCATGAGAGATGGAGAGTCTCAGCGATATCTGGCCCTACCTTATCATCATTTGAATCTACAGTTTGTGAATTGTCTGGCCCCACTCCCCCCATTATTGCTACCATCGCCCCCCAAAACCAAATAGTGACTTTTTAAATTACTTCACTGTCTTCCTCTCTCACTTATCCTCCCTGTCACCAAACATAATCTTGCTGGGAGACTTTAACATCCATATGGACAATACCAACCTACCCCTCACTAAAGACTTTTCATCCTGCCTTGATAATTTCGATATCCAGCAGTACACAACACTCCAAAGGAAACATCCTGGACCTGATTTGCTGCTCTGGGGTCACTCCCTCCGACCTCACAGCTGACAAACTCCCAATTACTGACCTCCACCTCCTCACATTTACATTGAATCGCACTCGCTTCACCTCCAAAACACCACCTCTCATCTCATTTAGGAACATAAAGAACATTAACTCCAACACACTATCTACAAGTATCCAGTATTTCTGTCTCTCTGACACTCAAAATGTATGCACTCCTGACGAGCTGGTCTCTCACTATAACAATGGTCTCCACAGTATTCTGAACTCTCTTGCCCCGTTAAAAACCAGATCAATCTCCTTCTCCATCTTTGCTCCTTGGTTCACACCACAGCTTCATACCATGAAAGCCGAAGCCGGCAACTAGAATGCCTCCACAAGAAAGTCGGTCTCACAATCCACAATAATCACATACTACAATACAGAGACTCCATTGCCACAACCAAAACACAATACTACTCAAGCTTAATCACAGCCAACCAGGGCAACTCCAAAACACCATTCTCCTTACTTAGCAAATCCAGTCAACCACCTGACTCTCTACCTCCGTACCTATATACAACCTCCTACTGCAACTCCATCATGTCCTTCTTCATTTCAAAAATTGAAAATATTCACCAACAGCTCAGTTCAGTTTCTCACCCCAACACCCCTGCTAACTTCTGCCCTTGACCAACCCATCCTCCTCATTTCAGCTTCCCTCTCCTTCTGAAATCACAGAACTCATCCGGAAAGCCATGCCATCCTATTGTCAACTCGACCCCTTTCTCACCCCACTGGTTAAATCCTGGCCCCCCTCATCTCTGCTATCATTCACTCCTCTCTCACCACTGGAACTGTCCCTTCAACCCTGAAAACAGCTGCCATTACCTCAATATTAAAAAAAAAAAAAAATGGCGCTGACCCCTCCAACCTCAACAATTTCCACCCTATCTCTAACCTGCCATTCATCTCTAAGATCCTTGAGAAAACAGTCGCTTCCCAACTCCATTCGCACCTTTCCCACAACAATCTGTATGAGCAGCATCCATTTTTTTTCAGCTCAAATCACATAAATCCAATCCCTCCCCCTTCTCCTCAGGTGTGCCCCAGGGCTCGTGTCCAGGGGTCCCTGCTCTTCATCATTTACCTCCTTCCCCTTGCTGAAATCCTGCGGAAATTTGGTATCAATTTTCACTGTTACGCTGATGACACCCAGCTCTATGTTTCCACCAAACCCTCATCCTCTATCCACCCCTTCCTCCCTCACCAACTGCATCTCCGAAATAAAAACTTAGTTCACCCTAAACTTTCTTAAATTAAACAGTGACAAAACTGAGGTCCTCCTCATTGGCACCAAATCCACTCTAACCAAATGCAGCAGTTTTTTTCTGACCATCGATAACGCCTCTGTTTCACCATCCCCTCAGGCTAAGAGCTTGGGTGTCATCCTGGACAGCACACTTTCCTTTCACGCCCACATAAACAACACTATCTGCACTGCTTACTTTCACTTACGCCACATCAATTGCCTCCGTCCCTCCCTTACACCCCAAACTGCTGCCATTCTTGTCCATACTCTCGTCACCTCCCGTTTTGATTATTGCAATTCTCTCCTTTTTGGCCTCCCTAATAAATCCCTTCGTAAACTTCAAATGGTCCAGAATTCAGCTGCCCGCATCATCACTCGTACCCCATCTGTTTAAAGATTAAGATTAAATTCCTTCTTTTGTCATTGTGACATTGTGATTTATTCCACAACGGAATTTGGCCTTTGCATTTAACCCATCATCAAAGTAAGCAGTGGGCAGCTATTGAGCGCCCGGAGAGCAGTGTGCAGGGACGATACCATGCTCAGTGCATCTCAGCAGTAACTTGGCAGTAGGAGGATTCAAAACGGGGACCTTGCGGACCCAAGTCCGCTTCCTTAACCACTAGGCCACCCCTGCCAACACCTGTGTTCACCACATCACCCCTGTGCTCCAACAGCTCCATTGGCTTTCGGTTGAGTTCCGCGTTCAGTACAAAATCCACCTGTTCACCTTTAAGGCCATCCACAATCTAACGCCCCCATACCTGTCTGACCTCCATATTCACACTCCCTCCCGCTCCCTCCGATCATCTTACTTCACTTAACTGTCCGTTCCACTTGCCCGTCTCAGCACAATGGGGAGCAGAGCATTTAGCCCCATGTCTCTGGAACTCTGACCCACGTCTCTGGAACTCTCTACCATCACATCTCAGTAACTTATGCAGAGATAAGAGATGAGATAAATAACTTATGCTATTTATTTCTCTGTTTTATTAATACTCTATTTGCTTTTATACTGTACGGTGACCTTGATCGTCTGGAAAGGTGCCTTTAAATAAAATGAATTATTATTATTATTTAATGCCCCAACCCCCACAAGTGGCCGAAACTCAGTTTAGCACGACTAATTTAGACACAATGGTGACCCCAACTTTGCAACTAAATAAATTCACCCCTCTCAACCTCCCGGAGCTGACATCACAGGTCTCCTCTGCCAAATTAACCACTTATCAGCTGGATCTTTTACCAGAGGCCCTTGAAGAGGCCCTTCCCCAAATAGATCTAGATTCAAGATTAAAATAACTTTATTTATCCCCGAGGGGCAATTCAAGGCACAGTTGAGCAGCGTAAGATGGATAGATAAGATAGATAAAATAAAAATAATAGTAGTAATAATAAAGTGAGCTTGTATAGTAATAATAATAATAATAATAATAAAAAAGTGAGCTTGTACAGTAGGTAATAAGTAAGGTGACTAAGTGAGTGAGATAAGGTGCAAAACAGCAAAGACAGTGTAGTATTCAAGTAATCCAGGTTTAAACCGATGTAGACAGTGATGTAAACAAGTATACTGTAATATATTATAAACACAGTGACAGTAATGTAAACAGTGACAATAATATAATTTAGCTAAAGGGACACTGACATAGCCAGTGATATGACATATTGGTAATGAGGTGGCTGAAAGGGTGAATCACAGGCAGGATCAGACACATGGGAAGCAAATTGAGTGTGTGTGTGTGTGTGTGTGTGTGTGTTCTGAGTGCTGGGGAGGCAGCTTTGGGGACGAAGGGGGCCCTCCGCCTCTCTGTCCTACAGGCAGAGCAGCAAAGTCAGCATCCGGAGGGGAGCCATTAAATGCTGAGTGGAGGATGGGTCGTTGATAATTTTGTTTGCTTTTCTGCGAATTTGTTTATCATGGATGACTCTAACGGGCAGTCCGATGTCTTGTTTTATTACAACAAATAAATATGTCATTACTGAGTGGCTGTGTCCGAGAGGCTTTTAAAATAGCAGTATTTAAATCATTACTTAAAAAGCCTCTCTGGACGCTAGCACTCTATCTAACTATTTGAAATGTACTTTTTATTTCAAATATTTTAGCAAAAAAACTTGCTTCCCAGCTATGTGATTATCTGCAAAGCGATAATTTATAATGATATATGAGTTAGGACGGTGACATGCTCAGTGGACCTCAGTGGCACTTGGTGGATTTGAACCTGGAGACTCACGTCCAGTTCTTCAACCACTAGGCCACCACTGCCCAAACATATAAGAGCACCTTTGCCAAACCTAACTATAACCATAGGTAGCAGTACCCCAGTGCCCTATAGTAAAGTAAGTAACCTGGGGGTACAAATTGACCATGGTTTATCCTTTGACCCTAACCCTAACCAATCCTATAGAACAGCCTTTTACTACCTACATACCATTAAATCAATAAGTAAAAATCTATCATGAGCAGACTCTAAAAAGCTAATCTATGCTTTTATAACTTCTAGACTGGGTTACTGTAATTCCCTATTGTCAGGATGTCCTTACTGACTGGAACCAGAAGATGTGTACATATAACTCTCATCTTGGGCTCACTACACTGGCTCCCAGTAAAAAGTAGAATATATTTTAAAATACGACTAGTCACTTTCCCTAAATGAACAAGCTCCACCATACATTTGCAATTTAATTAGCAGATGTATTTCACTGGCCGTCTCTCTTGGTTACTGCTAAGAACAGAGTAATACCAACTACCTAGATAGATAGATAGAGCAGTGTGCAGAGCAAGCAGCAGCGGCTCACTCCGAAGTCAGACCACAACACATGAGCAGTGTAAGTAGGTTTTTCCTTTCTGTCTGCCCTCCCACACTCTGCGTCTTTCTGCTTACGCTCCGTCCAAGTGCTAACTGTGCTAATTATTTGTAGCTCAATCGGCCACATGTTTAGCTATTCCCCTGCCTCCTTGAGCGAGGGTGACACATGAAATCATTATTATTTCCTGGTTAGGTTAGAGGCCAGGCTTAGTAATATTGAAACTAAACTTTAGAAACTAAATTTGCTAGCATCAGTTAGCAAGGGCCCCTTAGTCCCTCCGAAGCAATCAAGTGTGGCTCCCGTTAGCTCACCCCGGCTCTCCTCGTGCAGCAATGAAAACAGCTGGGTGACGGTGAGAGGAAAGCATAGCTCCATGTATTAGTTCACCACCCACCTGACTCAGAACTGAGACTAATGAACCCTATAGAGCAGTGGTTCTCAACCTGGGTTTGATCAAACCCTAGGGGTTCGGTGAGTTGGTCTTAGGGGTTTGGTGGAGCCTCTGCAGCGGTTTAAATGAGAACTCTCCACCCAGTCACACTAATTTTCATGTCCCTCGAGGTTTTGACTGTGAAGGAGACATCTTTGAATATACTCTACAAATTACCCCCAAATCTGATATAATTTATAAATCATTTGAAAACATGGTAATCACTCTGTTTCACCAAAGCGGAAAGATAGCTTTAATTGCCATTATTTACAGTGCTCCTGGCCCATACTCTTGATTTTCTATCTGAATTTTTTTTCTGAGTTCCAACTGCTCTGAACAGTTGAGCCTAAGTATCTCAACTCCACCTTCTCCACCTTAGCTCCTTGTAATCTTACCACTCCACTGTTCCCCTTTTCATTCACACACATGTACTCTGTCTTGCTACATCTGACTGTCATTCCTCTTCTCTCCAGTGCAAACATCCACCTCTCTAGGTTCTCTTCTAGCTGTTGCCTGCTCTCACTGCAGATCACGATATCATCTGCAAACATCATGGTCCATGGAGACTACTTTCTGACCTCATCTGTCCATCACCAGAGCAAAAAAAGGGATTCAGAACTCCCACCTCCACCTTAAAGTTTTCTGTCCTTCCAACAGCACACCTCACCACCGTTGTGCTGTTCTCATACATGTCCTGCACCAGTATAACATACTTCTCTGCCACTCCTGACTTCCTCATACAAAACCCAATTCCTCCCTTGGAACTCTGTCATAGCCCTTTTCTAAATCTACAAAAAACACAAGGCAGCTCCTTCTGACTCTCTCTGTACTTCTCCATCAACATCCTCAAGGCAAATATTGCATCTGTGGGCAAATATTGCATCTGTGTAAATATTGCATCTGATGATGATGCGAGACAACTAGCCCGCTATGTGTCAAAATAATACAATCCACAATCGGTAGAAATATTTCATGAGCAACACATAAGGATTTCCCCCTCATCATCAAGTGAGCTGAAAGACAAAGAGGAGATGGAAAACACACCTCAGTATTACGCCTTATCAGATTGTACACCAAGTGGTAACAGTCAGACAACTCCTACATGAAAACATTTTTGATTGGCACAACAAACAGTATTAGGTTCTGATAGTAGATCAGAACCTGTGGTGGTTTTCTCAACCTCCTACATCTTAGAAACATGCCTTGTGATGTAATGCTTGGTTCACCTGCACAGAGACTGATTTCAAGACAAACACGCACTACACTCCCAGTCTTCCATTGTCTTAAACCACAGGTGCGTGAGCCAAAGCAGGTGAAAGCCCAGCTTTTCGAAAAAAAGACTGTCACAAAGGCTTTGCTATGACAAAGCAAGCTGGCCACTTCAACCTTTGATGCAAGAGCAGGTTGTCAGGTTGCAAACCCCACAAGGTTATAACCGCACAGGCGTATTATAAGAGATCTGTGAGAGGCCCAGGTTCTATCTCATTCATTCAGCAGGAGGACTGTGCAGGAGAAATTGACAACACATCTTGCTAGAATCCAAGTCTGCCCCAGCAAAGTACACTTTTGGTGAGTCCATACAAAACATGCTCAGGGCGTATTTGCAAGCCAAATCCCAAGCAGAGACTGAATACATTTTTGAGTTAAATATTAATGTGCACATTGTTTAGGTTCATTTATATGTATGTTATCTAATTATAATCTTTGATAAAGGGTCAATTAAGGTTTCAGGTATGTATACAATTAAGCCATTGTTCATTGTGGTTACATCTGTTTGACTGTTGTGACTGATGTTAATATATTCACTTTAAGCAGAGGTTTTTCACCCCTATATCTGTGTTATATTTGGTACTTAATAGGTCTGCTTATTATCAGTTTATTGTGACTCTTGAAATGCTCTGTTACACTTGCTATGTCACCAGGTACCTTTGTTATATAGAGTTTAAGGTTAAGAAAGGGAATGTAGATCAATCACTGTGTGTTCAAGACTGAATATTGACCTATTGCAGGTACCAAAGTTCATGGGGGTTCTCTAGTTACTGTGCATGTGTGTTAGTGCGGTAGTCAAGAGGCTTACTGGACGTAAGTATGTCGTTCATGGATGCTCAGGTTAATAAACTATATGTTTGGTGCTACAGAGCTTGCTTTACTATATAAGCACATCTGTCAACAAAGTTACTATAGTCTTCAATACTTCATACTTGTTAAATTTTGTGCTTTTGTACAATAAGTGGGATCAATTACAATGCATAAATTTGAATGATAAAAGTAAATTTCACGTTTGTCTAGATATGAGGTGTTTCATGAAATTATTGTTTATTAAATTTCAAGATATTCTTGTGCTTTTTTACACCAAAACAAAACAAAGACATGATATTTTGCCACTTGACATCGACCTAGGCCGTGTAAACTTGACATCTAACTGGGCAGTGTAAACTTGCACAGTACCATCCAGCATAGGATGGTACTGTGCACGTTTACAATGAAGGTGAGGAGAAGGAAAAGGGTGATGACAGAGCAGAAGGTCAAATGGTGGAAGTTGCAGAAGGAGGAATGTTGTGAAGACTTTGGAAGGAAGTGAGGGCATTTCTGAGATGTGGTGGGGAATTTCCAGAAGATCGGGATACCACAGCTAGAGTGATTAGTGAGACAAGTGGAAAAGTGCTAGGTATGTCCTCTGGACAAAGAAAGGAGAACAAAGAAAAATGGTGGTCGAATCATGGGGTTCAGAAGAGTGCTCAGAGAAGGAGAAGGAGGATTAACACAGAAGATATGGGATAGTGACAGAACAGAGGAGAACAGACGGGAGAACAAAGAGAGGTCGGGGGGTGTAGTCGGAACTGACCAGGACCAAACAAATGGCATATGAGGAGTTGTATAAGAGGTCAGTCAGGTATATAGGAAAAAAGAATCTGGGAAGGATGTGCAGCAAGTGAGATTGGACAGGTATGGAAATGTCATTACCAGTGAGGAATGTGAGCTAGGAAGATTGAGGGTACTTTGAGGAGTTGTTGAATGAGAATAATGATGGGGAGCGTAGGAATAAGGAGCCAGGTTGTAACAGGGCTTTTCTAAAGGATGATGTTAGAAAAGCCCTGAAGAGGATGAGGAGTGCAAAGGCAATGGTTAACGATGACGTACCAGTGGAGGTATAGAAGTGCTTATGGGAAGTTGCGGTAAATGTTCAGATAGTGTGTAATAGAATTTTTAGAAACAGACAAGATGCCTAATGAGTGAAGGAATCGTGTTCTTGTGCCGATATACAAGAACGGTGATGTGCAGAGTTGTAACAATTACAGAGGGATAAAATACATAAGCCATATGATGAATATTTAGTAGAGAGTAGTTGAGGCTAGGCTAGGTTTTATGCCAAGAAAGAGTACCACAGTTGAGATATTTGCCTTGATGATGTTGATGGAGAAGTACAGAGTGTCAGCAAGAGCTGCATAGTGTTTTGGTAGATATAGAAAAGGTCTGCCTGTCATAGGCACCGTGTCATAGGCACCCTGTCATAGGAATTGTTTTTTGTTTTTTTTTTTTTATTGTTTTTTGCAGTGTACTGTGCAGTACATTACAGAACTGTCTGACAAGTGTACTGGAATTAAAGAAATGGAACATTGATGGATGTTGGTTTCCTGGCTGATGACGCTGCAGCTGACCCATGAGGAGGTGCAACAGGCAGCAATGCCGGGCAGGATATAACACCCTCCTGTATGGGGAAGTCAGAAGTGTCCGCTTTTTGGGTCTCCTTTACAAGGTGTTCAGAGGAGGACGAATGAGATTACAATACATACAGCTCTTGACGCATAAAGAAACAATAAATGGTGTACTCAAATATCAGAGTAAAAAGACTTACAGGAATTCCTGGATCTTGGTGCCGTTCACCACAAATGGATCTTGCGTCTCTGTCTGAACGTCTAAAGAGTTCTGTATGCTGCTGTGTTTTATGCTGCTTCACATTGTTCATGTCTCTGTGAGTGTGTGTGGTGTGGCTTCCCGTGTGTGTGTGTGACTCTCAGATGATAGTCTGTCCCCTGGTTTATAGTCTTTCTGCATCTCTCCACATCCTCACACACATTCACATTGAATGTGCCGTCAAAGGGCTAGGGTGTGGGCATTTCTGCTGTATGTTGTAACAATTTTTCTTTAATGCGTTCAGGGAATTTAGCACCCAATATCTCAGTGTGTCGTCCTACTATTGTTGTTGTTTTGTATTCTCATTACGATATCATATAAGTTATCTATGGTACTTTTTAATTCTCAGGTTTTGAATAGTAATCATACTTGGCTTAGCCTAAGCTAAGCTACGCTAAATATAGTAAAGTTTCAAAGGATATGCAATCTTTTTCTGCTTAGCCTGATGCTTTATATTTGTACGATTTTATATTACGCTATGGTAATTATTGCTAATTACTGCCGACAGCAGTGCTTACTTCAGGTAATGAACTGCATGTTAATAAACAAGTAAGAGCTGCCTCTCTCTCTCTCTCTCTTGCCATTCTGCTACATTGTTGTCAATGAACGAGGTTTGTTGAAGCTAGCTGCTACTCCGGCAGTGCCAGAGAGCAGCAATAAGCCCGGATTGATTGGACAGGGAGGGGATGGCGCACCTGACGGGACCAGAGCGGCAAGAATGGTAACTCAGCAGCGGTACAGTACAGAGCACCATGGGCTTGTTCTTACAGTTACTGGTCTTGCTGTTACTGGTCACATGCCTGTTGTCACTGGCATGTGACAACAGGCGGTACCTTAGTAACAATAAACAACAATAAATAACACTGTTTAGCCAATGATGTGATGTAGTACACGTATTTACTGATGCAGCCAATTAATTTCATTAACAGCGCTCTATGCGTAAGTGCCACTGTTTTGCAGGTTGCAGGACTGTGAAGAGAGATAAATGTGGATCAACGCTACACTAACCCCTTATTGTAGCGAAACGGACTGAATGGGGGCACATCCACTCACAAAGCCAAAGTAAAAAAAAAAAAAATGTGGTTCTTTTAAGATGGAATGGCTGTCTGAGTATGTACGAACAAGAGGTAAAACTAGGTGAGATTTTTTTTTTTTGTTCCAAGTGAGAAAGGGCTACTCTGAGAGATGTGGTTGTCAACTTGATGCCTCAGATCTTGAGGCTGACTGTCCACCTGTGACATGATTACACTTTCCTTTAAGAAACAAATGAAAAACCAAAAAGATCTCCCAAAGACATCAAAATTAAACAGCTGACTGTCAAACTACATATTGATGTACTATAAAATCAAATGAAGTTATTCCTCTTCTCCTCTTTCTTGCTTGTCCCTTTTTCAGGGGTTGCCACCGCAAGAGAACTTTTTCCATTTCACCCTGTTCTCTGTATCTTCTATTCTGGCTCCAACTACCACCATGTCTTCCCTCACTGCATCCACCAATCTCCTCTTTGTCTTTGTCTACCTAGTCTCCATCTCTAGGATCATTCTTCTACCAATGTAACCACTGTGTCTCCCCTGAACATGTCCAAACCATCTCAATCTGGCTTCTCTAAAAACCTTTTTTCTCCAAACCTTCTTGTCTGTGTTGTCCCTCTAATCACTTCATGTAGAACAATAAACAAGCATGAGCAATAAATAACTTTAACAGTCAAGACTGGTTAAGTTATTTATTGTTCAGGATTTGTTTTGTTGAAAGTTAGAGCTCTGTCATTGAAACTCTCAAGAGAATAATAACAATTCTCATCATTCCTCCCTTTGTAAACACTAGCAGTCCAAAACATAAACAAAGACATGTTCATGCACATAAAATGTTGTATTGCTTTTTTTTGCACCTGGTTCGCAACACCTGTCCTGATCATCCAGACCCAACCTTAGCAAACAGTGGGCCCTTTCTGTGGCCTGCAGAGCTTAAAGCAATAACACATAGGATTTCTAAATTACTAGAACACCCACTAGTGTTTTAGTTCTTTTACAAATACAAAAACAAAATTACATTTCAGAAAACAAATTTACATTAAAAAATAAACAAATTTACAAAAGCTGAAACAAAAATACATTTATGAAAACAAATTAACAAAACCAGAAACAAATTTACACTAAAAAAAAACAAAAAAACAAATGTACAAACACTGAAACAAAAATACATTTATGAAAACAAATTAACAAAACCAGAAATAAAATTACTGTAACTGGAGTGTTTGGGATACCTTAACACCGTCGCCATCTCCTGGTTCTTTCGCTCCGTCTGGCCGTTGGACTGGGGATGGAAACCGGATGACAGGCTCACGGTGGCCCCCACCAGGGAGCAAAACTTCTTCCAAAAAACTGAAGCAAATTGGGGGCCTTGGTCAGAGGCCACATCGGTGAGAAGACCATGAAGCCGGAAGACGTGAATGAGGATGAGTTCGGCGGTTTCCTTGGCGGAGGGGAACTTGGGCAGGGGCACGAAGTGGGCCATTTTACTGAACATGTCAACTACCGTGAGGATGACGGTGTGACCCTTAGACAGGGTCAGACAATGATGTTTGCAGATGACATTGTGATCTGCAGTGAGAGCAGGCAACAGCTAGAAGAGAACCTAGAGAGGTGGAGGTTTGCACTAGAGAGACGAGGAATGAAGGTCAGTCGTAGCAAGACCGAGTACATGTGTGTGAATGAAAAGGAGAAGAGTGGAGTGGTAAGGTTACAAGGGGCAGAGGTGGAGAAGGTGGAGCAGTTCAAATACTTGGGCTCAACTGTTCAGAGCAGTGGAGACTGTGGAAGAGAGGTGATAAAATGGGATAAGCCGAAAGGAAAAGAAGACTATAACAAAAGCCCAAAACAAATTTACAAGTAGAAATTTCTTATGGAAGAGGAACGTCCCAAGTAATTTCCCCAACAGCAAGAGAATCAACCACGATGGACGGCAGTCAAGCGGTGTTTTGCGCCGAACACGTAAGTGCCGACTAACGTGGTCTTGAGTTTCGCGTGGTTGGTTTTTGGAGTGTTTTAATACTGCGACTCAGACAGATGGACCAGCTCTGCTGCAGCAGTGTGCAAAGTGTTTAAATGGGGGCCACTCTGTAATAACGCCATAGTCCTATGAGCCTACGACAACTTGCTGCCGTTCCCATGAGACTGAGGACTTAGGCCATTACCACACAAACCACCGCTCTGGTGCTTACAACCACATGTATGGCTCATACAGTAACAACAGCAGATTGAGTTCTTGTGGTCCATATTCAGAAAACGGAAGTAAGTGGCCATTATGTAATAGTTATTACCCTTCATCCATTCTCTCAAACATATGTACAGTTTATGCTTCAAACCATCACTTATTTTATAGATTCATGTAAGAGTCAGTTCTGGTTGAAACTATTTGACCATATGTGGCAAGAGCGGTAGTACGATAAAATGTGAAGATTTTGGGTTGATATATTAATTGGTTGCCAGACAACGCCACCCTGGGAATTTCACCCAGAGATTCTCATTAACTACCTCAGGAAGAGGAAAGGCACACAGGTTCGATCACACGAGGCAGAGACGGAGGTTCTGTTACAATACATATGATTTTATTAATACAATTCGATAAAACATGGGTAAAAGGCTAAAAGTGAAACTTACGGGACCAACCAGGGCTGAGACCTACTGTGGGGGACGGCTTCCTTCAAAAGGAATCCCAGGAACACCACAAGTGAAACAAACCAAAATGTCTACCACATGCAAATGTAAGACAAAAAAAGGAGGGGGACACCACCACCAGAAGACCAATCCACCACTAGGAGCTCAGCACCTGATAGGAAGACCAAAACAAAAGTTACTACTAAGATTTCAAGTGAACAGAAGGGAAATAACAATTTAATGCAAACCAAAAACAAAAAAACACACACACTGCACAGGAAATGAAAATCTAACAAATGAAGAGAACAGAACATAAGACTGTATAAAAATAAGCCTCACATGTATCACACTCAGACGCACCGACTTAACACAGGTCCGCCGTGCTTCTCCGGTTAGCAATGGCTAACGGGCTAGACGCGGCACTAAGCGGACAGTAGGATACAGGTGTTGGGAGCGAAGCCCGGTGCAGTTCAGCGAAGCAAGGGAAGCAACGTACAGCGGAGCATAACACAAACACAATGCAAAACACCGCAAAGCAAAGCGGGTCAAGACAAAGCAGGTCAAGACAAAGCAAAGCGGGTCAAGACAAAGCAGAGCGGGTCAAGACAAAGCAGAGCGGGTCAAGACAAAGCAGCAGATGGGGTCTAGTTAGCCGTCACTCCGGTACTAGTCCTGGCAAAACAAACAAGCGTTAGCATTTCGTGACTGGATACTCGTCCCTTCCCTTTTATGTGTCTGCCTTGCGTAGTGATTGGCTGAGTCAACGCCAACGTTAAAGGTAAAATGAACCTCTGCGGTAAACTACGTCCTGCTACACATAGAAACGCCAGATACTTCCACAGGAATCAGGAGTTATTCAAAAGGACATGGATGACTTTGTTGGTTTGTGAAACAGTCACAGGATCCTACCCTGTAAAACAGCATCATGTTCAGGAGGAGTGGCCCGAGAGCTCTGATACTCTTAACACAGGTAATATTTGGTAGTAGATTGTTAACCTGCTTATTTTCTTTCTGTTATTCAAATTAATGTCATCTCTTTTGTTGAACATAGACTTGACTCCGTCTGAACTGGATGCCTTTCCTGAAGCTTACCTGTGAAGAGGTCCATGTGAGGATGTTAACACGCTGCAGTACCTGGACATTGAGGAACCTCAAGAGGAACCATTTACAAAAGGCAGAGTCCTGGCAGTCCACAACTGAACTGTATCTGACACCAGAATGGTTGGTAAATACTATGGTTGGTTCTCTTCCTGTTGGGGAAGTTACTTGAGACGTTCCTCTTCCGTAGAAAAGTTGTACTTGTAAATTTGTTTCGGGCTTTTGTTAAAGAGTTTTGTCAACATGTAAATTTGTCTCGGCGAATGTAAACATGTTTCTGGAGTTTGTAAATTTGTCTCTGAAATGTAAATTTGTTTTTGTTTTATGTAAATTTGTTTTCATATATGTAATTTTGTTTCAGAGGTTGTCAATTTTTTTTCATGAATGTATTTTTGCTTCAAATGTTGTAAATTTGTTTTTGTTTTTTTTAAGGTAAATTTGTTTTCATAAATGCATTTGTCATTCAGAGTTTGTAAATTTGTTTTCTTAAATGTAGTTTTGTTTTTGTATTTGTAAAAGTGTTTTGCACCTCAGGGCCACTGTTCTTCAGGGCTGTCAGTTACTTGGAGAGCTGTCAGTGCCTTGGAGAGCTGTCAGTACCTAAGCTGTTCGGCTTCTGTGGTGCTCATGTTGTTTTTTTCTGATGGCTGTCTATGTGGCTGTGGTGAGGTCAACGGTGGGGATGTGGGCCGGAGAGACTGCAAAATTCAGCCCTTTGGCCAAAACATTCATGAGAGTTCTACCGGATAAGTTTTTTACCCAATTCTCCTGGGAGACCTGTTGTGTTATGGCTTGGGGTCCTGTTGCTCTGGGTGTAGTCATCTGAGGTTGTCTGTCTGGCCTGGAGGATCTGGAATTTGTGCTTTTGTATGTTGTGTTGCGATGTCTGGGACCTTTCTTCAAATCTAGAGCCCTCTTCCATGACTTTTCTAGGAAGTCGCTCATCTAATTGTTCAACTAACTGTGCTAGTTTACATTTTAAAGCATCAATGGTTAAGTGAATTTGTCTTACCTGTCCATTGAGGAGATGGTACTGCGCTTTCTGGAGGATATTCCCAGCTCTGTGTCCTTTGACTGTTGAACAAAGGGTTAGACTGATGGGAATGATCTTATGATGCCTGCACCTTAGGATGACTACTACTACTAATAAATGATTTAGTGACATCACCGTCACCACAGTTACTCCCATCTGCTGAGAGAAAACAGGCTGTAGTAGATTTGATGGAGAACAGAGATGTCAATTGTGGGACCTGCTTGAGACTTTCTCTGATATCTTTGCTGTCAAGGAAATGGACTGCACACACAATCCTGGTCGGTATGAGATTAACACTGGTGAGGCTCACCCGAAACGCCTCAGACCACGTCGCCTGCCATTGGCAAAATACACAGCAGCAGACTATTAGATTTCAGAGGTTTTTTCACTTTTGGGATTGTAGGTTTCACATTTGTTACCTCACATATAGCCATACATATACACTTCAAAGACCCTCTCCCCTTTCTTTCTTTTGCTTACCCCCTAGACAACCCCCTGGTGTTTTCCAACAACACCTATGGCCTTTGTCTCCCTGAAATTTACATACACCCAAGTTGACCTCCTTTCTTTGCAATTTCCCGGTGCTTTCATCAACAACTACAGTCTCTGGCACCCTCAACCAGAGCAGTAATACATAATTGTTTGTATTACTTCTATTACTTTTTGTATTGTTGGTGTCTTTTAACCCAGCCACTAGGGAGCAAAAGCAAGTGTTTTTTAGTGCCGGTCCCAAGCCCTGATAAATGGTGAGGGTTGCGTCAGGAAGGGCATCCGGCATAAAAACATTTTGCCAAATCTATGATGCGAGAAAACAAAAAAAATAATGTTAATAAATTGGGCCGGTCGGGGCAGGTTAACAAGGACCGCCAACAGTGCTGTTAACCTACAGGGTACTGTTGGAAATTGGACTACTGTTGGTCGAAGACAAAGAAGAGGAGGGAGATTGATTAAGACAAAGAGGGATAAGAGTAAGGTTAGAAGTGTTGGTCTGAAAATGGGAACCCTGAATGTAGGTACAATGACAGGGAAAGGTAGGGGGCTAGCCGACATAATGGAGAGAAGAAGAGTGGATATGTTGTGTGTGCAAAAGACTAGGTTGAAGGGCAGCGCTAGAAATATTGGGGGTGGTTTTAAGTTATTCTACCATGGATTAGATGGGAAGAGAAATGGAGTAGGTGTGATCATTGAGGAAAAGTATGCAAGTAATGTGGTGGACGTAAATTAGTGTTAGACAGGTTTGATGTATGTGAGGGTAGAAATAAAAAAGAGTGATGTTGAATGTTTGGTCGTAGAGATCATCCCCACGGGAAAGAGAGTGGTAATTGGAGCAGATTTCAGTGGCCGGTTTGGGGTTAGGGATAGAAATTTGGAAGGACAGGCAGTGGTGGATTTTGCAAAAAAAGGATGGAAATGGCTATTTTAAACACCTATATCCAAAAGAGGAACACCGTGTGACATACAAGAGTGGAGACAGGTCAACTCAGGTAGATTACATTCTCTGTGGGAGAGGTAATCTGTGTGAGATAAATGACGATGAGGTTGTGGCAGGTGAGAGTGTAGCCAAACAGCATAGGATGGTAGTGTGCAAGCTGACAATTGAGGTGAGAAGAAGGTGAAGACGGAGCAGAAGATCAAGTGGTGAAACTTAAGCGAAGAAGAATAATGTGAAGACTTTGGAAAAAAAAAAAATCAGAGCAGTTCTGGGCTGTGGTGGGGAATTCCTAGATGATTGGGATCACACAGCTAGAGTCATTAGGGAGACAGCTAGGAAGGTGCTAGGAGAAAGAGAAAGGAGGACAAAGAGACCTGGTGGTGGATTGATGAGGTCCAGGAGTTTAGATTAGCAAAGAAGAGATGGGATAGTGACAGGACAGATGAGAATAGACTAGTGTACGGAGAGAGGGCAAGGGAGTTGAAGAGGGAAGTGGCCAAGGCCAAACAAAAGGCGTACGAGGAGTTGTACAAGAGGTTAGACACGAAGGAAGGAGAATAAGAGTTATACAGATTGGCAAGGCAGAGAAACCAATCTGGGAAGGATGTGCAGCAGGTGAGGTTAATTAAGGACAGAGATGGAAATGTCATAACCAGAGAGGAAGGTGTGCTGGGAAGATGGAGGGAGTACTTTGAGGAGTTGTTAGATGACGAAAATGATTGGGGGCGTAGGAATGAGGAGCCAGCTCCCAACAGGGAGAAGGTCGATCAGATTAGAAAGGATGAAGTTAGAAAAGCTCTGAAAAGGATGAAGAGCGGAAGGGCAGTCGGTCCCAATGACATACCAGTGGAGGTATGGAAGTGCTTGGAGGAAGAAGCAGTCAGTTTTCTCACTCGGCTCTTCAATAGAATTTTAGAAACCGACAGGATACCTGATGAGTGGGGGGAAAGTGTTCTTGTGCCAATTCACAAGAAGGGTGATGTGCAGAGCTGTAGCAATTATAGAGGGATAAAGTTGATGAGCCATACCAACAGATTTGGGAGTAGTTGAGGCAAGGTTGGAAAGAGGTAGAGATTTGCGAACAACAGTATGGTTTTATACCAAGAAAGAGTACCACAGATGGAATATTTGCCTTGAGGATGTTGATGATTTTTTTTTTTTTGTAGATTTAAAGAAAGGCCTATGACAGAGTTCCAAGGGAGGAACTGTGGTTTTGTATGACGAAGTCAGGAGTGGCTGAGAAGTATGTTAGACTGGTGCAGGATATGTATGAGAACAGCACAACGGTGGTGAGTCATGCTGTAGGAAGGACAGAAGTCTTTAAGGTGGAGGTGGGACTTCATCAAGGATCAGCCCTGAGCCCCTTTTTGTTTGCTGTGGTGATGGACAGATGAGGTCAGACAGGAGTCTTCCTGGACCATGATGTTTACAGATGATATTGTGATCTGCAGTGAGAGCAGGCAACAGCTAGAAGAGAACCTGAAGAGGTGGAAGTTTGCACTGGAGGGAAGAGGAATGAAGAAGTCAGTCATAGCAAGACCAAGAGTGTGAATGAAAAGGGGAACAGTGGAGTGGTGTAGAAGGTGGAGGAGTTCAGATACTTGGGCTCAACTGTTCAGAGCAGTGGAGACTGTGGAAGAAAGGTTTGGAGAAAAAGCTAGAGAAGCCAGATTAAGATCGTTTGGACATGTTCAGAGGAGGGACAGCAACAACAAAAAACTTTTATTTATATATCCCACATTTACACAGTTGGTCACATGGGGCTTCACAGGGTTGGTAACATCCTCTATCCCTAGACCGTCAGCAAGGGTAAGGAAAAACTACCGGATCCTGAAACTACCAGATCCTGAAAAGGCCGAAAATCTCTCTCCCCATGATACCAGCCCAAAACATCCCTCCACCACCTCCTTGTTGGTACAATAGCCTTGTTTGGATGGGGTGGCCGTCAACCAACCATCCACTACTGCATCCATCTGGACCATCGAGGGTTGCTTGACATTCATGGGTGAACAGAATAGTTTTGAAGTCAGTCTTCAGGTATTGTCTGGCCCACTGGAGCCTTTCTGCTTATGTACAGTGGATAGTGGAGGTCGAAACGATGGCTTACGCACCGCTGCAAACCACTGGAGGACCCTGCATTTGTTGTACGGGTCACGTTGAAGGAACCAGCAGCTTCAAAAACTTGTCTGCTGCTTTGATGGGACATTTTTACAGCTGCTTCTTTGATCAGACGTATTTGTCTGTTAGAAAGAGTCCTGGATTTTTCTTTATCAGCGCGCACACGTGTGTGCTCTGAATCAGCTACATTCTTCTCAAAAGTGCAATGATCGCAATGCAGTTTCTTGACAATTTTGATTGTTGTCATTCCTTGATCCAAACTATACTATTCCTTGCTTTTAAGCAGCTGAAAGGTCCTTCTTCTTTCCCATCTTGAAAATGGTAGCCTGCCTAATAATGTGGAAGAACCTTCTATAGTAGTGTCCTCCTTAATTGAACTCACCTGCCAAACTAATTAGCACAGGTGTCTTCAATTGGTTTCAATGATATACAGAGACTTGATACAGAGATTATCGTTCATGAGTTTAAACTGACAAACAAAAAATCTCTGTTTCCTGGTCCCGACTGTTAGTAGTCATGATTTGGATGTGGACATTGGTTATATTGGGAGGAGGATGCTAGACATGGAGCTACCAGATAAGAGACCAAGATAAAGGCCAATGAAGGGATTTATGGATGCGTTGAGGGAGGACATGAAGGGGGTTGGAGTTGAGGATGTGGAGGACAGGGTGAGATGGAAATTGTTGACTCACTGTGGCAACCCCTGAAAAATGGGATAAGCCGAAAGAAGAAGATTGCTGGTGCCTTTAGATTCAAGTTATAATGATTTGGCATTATAAATAAATAAAGTTCGGCCACAGATGTTGCTAGATATATAATTCACAATGTTCACAAGTGTTGCCGGTGCGCTCCTCAAGCATCGATTCAGAGCGGAAGCGGATAAAGTGGCCAGCAGCTACCATGACTTCACTGTGGAAGCAGTTCGACGATGACGTGGACCAAATCCTGGAGACTCTGTCAAAAGGAGAGGCGGAGCGGAAGTTGCAAGGCATGACAGCAATCCTCGTCAGCATAGCGGTAGAACGGTTCGGTGAAGAGCAGAAGAAAAGCTCAGGAACATCCTATGTAAGGAACCACAGAGCAGAGAAGATCCACCTCATTAGAAGGGAGATGAGAGCGCTGAAGCGTCAGTATAAGGAGGCAGGAGAAGAGGAGCGATTTGGCCTAGCCCAATTGATGGCCATCCACCGGAAGAGGATAAGGGTCCTACGCCAAGCAGAGTGGCATCGAAGGAGGCGACGTGAGAGGGCTCGTAAACGAACGGCCTTTATCGAGAACCCCTTCAAGTTCACAAAAGACCTTGCTAGGCCAGAAACGGAGTGGCAAACTTACCTCTTCCAGGGAGGACATCGATCGACACCTCTCACAGATGTTCCGACCCCAGAAGAGAGACGGAGCTGGGAGACTGCGACATCCTCATTGATCCCCCTGAACCAGAGGTACAGTTTGACATGTCAGAGCTGAGGCTAATGGAGATCAAGGAGGTTGTCCATAAAGCCAGAGCATGCTCTGCTCCGGGACCAAGCGGCACTTCATACAAAGTGTACAAGAACTGTCCCAAACTGCTTATGCGACTGTGGAAAATTCTGAGAGTCTTCTGGAGAAAGGGAAACATTCCAGAGCAATGGCGAAGGGCCAAAAGAGTATGGATTCCAAAGGAAGAAGGCTCCACCCAACTTGACCAGTTCCGCATCATCTCCCTCCTGTGTGTTGAATCAAAGATTTTCTTCAGCACTATTGCCAAGAGACTGGGCTCATACCTGGCTAGAAACACCTACATCGACACATCAGTTCAGAAAGGTGGCGTGTCAGGGATGCCAGGCTGTGTGGAGCATACAGGGGTAGTGACGCAGCTAATCCGGGAGGCCAGAGAGCAGAGGGGCAATTTGTCAGTGCCATGGCTCGACCTGGCCAATGCATTCGGCTCCATACCCCATAAGCTAGTCCAGCTCACTCTGGTGAAACATCATCTGCCTAGCAGATGTAGAGACCTCATCGCTGATTACTACAACAACTTCAGCATGAGGGTCTCCTCAGGAGCAATTTCTTCCAGCTGGCACAAGGTGGAGATTGGCATCATCACGGGGTATACCATCTCTGTGATGCTATTCTCACTGGCCATGAATATGCTCACCAAATCTGCTGAGCCAGAGTGTAGAGGGCCCCTGATGAGCTCTGGACAACGACAGCCACCCATAAGGGCATTTATGGATGACCTGACAGTCACCACAGAATCAGTTCCTGGTTGTCGGTGGATTCTGAAGGGGCTGGAGAAAATGATGGTGTGGGCCCGAATGAGCTTCAAACCAGCCAAATCTCGGTCGATGGTGCTCAAGAAAGGGAAGGTAGAAAGACAAGTTCCGCTTCAACATTGCAGGGGCAGCCATCCCTACAATCTTAGAGAGGCCAGTCAAAAGTCTGGGCAAGATGTTTGACAGCTCTCTCAAAGATGCAGCATCCATCCAGACAGCTTGTGGCGAGTTGGATGTCTGGTTGAAGTCTGTGGACAAGTCTGGTCTACCTGGAAAGTTTAAGGGTCTACCAGCACGGCATCCTCCCCAGGATCCTGTGGCCGCTTCTCGTCTATGCCGTCCCACTCTCCACTGTAGAAACCCTGGAGAGGAAAGTCAGTAGCCACCTCCGGAGATGGCTGGGGTTACCAAAGAGCCTTAGCAGCATTGCTCTTTATGGGCGCAGCAACAAACTGCAGCTGCCCTTCAAGTCATTGGAGGAGGAGTTCAAGGTAACCAAAGCCAGAGAGGTGGTGCTTTACAGGGATTCCAGCAATCCAAAGGTGGCTAATGCTGGAATCCAGGTAAGGACGGGCAGAAAGTTGAAGGCGGACGAGGCGGTACAAACAGCTGAAGCGAGGCTGCGCAATAGGACTCTGGTGGGAGTCGTTACTCAGGGCCGAGCTGGCCTAGGTTCCTTTCCAACCCCACCAATGAACACCAGGGGGAAGGAGAGGAGGCGCCTGGTCCAAGAGGTGTCTCTTATACACATCTAGATGTGTATAAGAGACAGGGTCCTACACCGAGCAGAGTGGCATCGAAGGAGGCGACGTGAGAGGGCTCGTAAACGACATTAAATTTCTTGTCCAGGCAGTGTACGATGTACTCCCCAGTCCATCAAACCTGCATACTTGGGGCTTAGCAGAGTCGCCAGCTTGCCCATTGTGCTCCAAGAGGGACACCTTAGAACACGTCCTAAGCTGCTGCACCACAGCATTAGGAGAAGGGCGCTACCGATGGAGGCACGACCAAGTCCTGAAGACCATCGCTGAGGCACAGACCATCGCTGAGGCACTCAGCACAGGGTTGGTTAGGGCAAAGCAGCTCCGCCCTGCCAAGAACCACATTGGCTTTGTCAGGGCTGGGGAGCAGGCGGCTCCAGCTAAAAGAGCACCAGCAGGCACCCTGCTTTCTGCTAGAGACTGGCAGCTGCAAGTTGACCTGGAAAAACAGCTCAAGTTTCCGGGTCATATCGCAACCACCACCCTCCGTCCTGACATTGTCCTCATATCAGAGGACACTAAGCAAGTGGTGATGCTGGAGTTGACTGTCCCGTGGGAAGACTGCCTGGAAGAGGCTTTTGAGAGGAAGCTCTCTAAGTACTCTGGACTGGTCAACGAGTGCCAGCAAGCAGGATGGAGGGCAAAATGCCTTCCAGTAGAAGTGGGCTGCAGGGGCTTTGCAGCCCGGTCCTATGCCAGCGCTCTGGGAAATCTGGGCATCGTCGGACAACACAGGAGGAGAGCCATCCGCAACACCACCGAAGCGAAGTGTTACCAGAATCACTGACCTTTAGAAAAACATCTGTCGACTAGATGTGTATAAGAGACAGGCCCTGGCTGGGTCACCTGGAGGAGGGTGTATGATGTTGAAAGACCCGAAACACCCGACGATTCCAGGAACATCACTGAAGATGTGTCCATGTGCATCAGTAGATGTATTTACGCAGCACAATAGCGTCAGGTGGTGGCAACCGGAGGATAATGCACAGACAATATCTATATGTGATAGGTCACCAAGGACCCAACCCTTTACTCCCATTGGGTCCACATGTGATTGACACCCACAAAGTTGTGAAACCACTCCCCCCCGTACAGGTATAAAATTTGTAATTTTGGGTAACAAATTCAGAAAGCTTTTATCAAAGAAAGTTTTGACCACAAGAGGGAAGTTTCCACATTGTTAGTTCTTTGATTTTGCGTTCTCCAGTCGTTTCCTTTTACTCTGTTTGTTTTGGACCACATATTTTGTATTTTGGGTGCTCTGATTAAAAACGCATTGACCACTCAACGGCATCATTCACTTCTCCGCCTGGTCCCCGGCCAAGGACTCTCTACTTCTCCCCATCTTCCAATCCACTTATAAGGACACAGCAGGGTCAGCATAGAAAAAGTTTATCAGAAAATGCTTGATAATTACATTGGCTTGAGATTGATTATGTGCTGCTTCCCTGATTAATAAAATCATTTGAAAAAAAGTTGTAATATCTGACTGAAGGAGATTTTTGTCACCACTTCTCTCTTCACAATTTGCACACATTAAATAACAAGTTCTGGTTCACAGGTTGTAAGTGGTCCTTCAGAACCATACAGGAAGGGAGAACCTAGACTGGAGCATAAAAAGAGACTAATGAAGATTATAGAGAGTGTGCTGCATGAAGCTCAAAACAGTCGAAGAGTGGCTATCCCTGTTGATGGGATAAGATCAAAAGATTTTCCCTGGGAGGAAGCAGAAAATGCTGCAATAGTGGCTGATAACAGTTACAGACAAGCATATGGCAATATGTTTATTCTGACTGAAATAGTGATAATAATAGCTCAATTTCAGACCGACACCAGGAGGACTCAGCAACTGTAATGAGGGTTTCCTAAAACCACGAGACCAAAAGATTTACCTTGACCTTTGTCACTAATTCTATCTCCAGCTGTACAACCACCACAACATGCACTGACACCACAGCCTGATGATATTATGCAACCCCTGACATCTCTATTTACATCACCTCAACCCTTGGTCACCCCGTTAAAGCTAGTAATAAAGACAGAAATATCTTCCCAAGGTCACCAGCCTACCTCATTAACAAATTCTCTGCAGCACCAGTTTCCGATAACACGATCTCCAGGATGAAGAGTAATGAATAATTATCAGCTTCAGACACCAGGGCCACAAAGACAGAAGCCAAGGTCTAAAGGAAAAACTACCTCGACAACAACTGCACCACGACAACAAGCACAATTTGAATCATCAGAAGAAAGTGACCAGGGAAAATAACAGAGGTTTATAGGAGAGAGAGAGGATGATGATGAGCATTCTCAGTCATTGTTTTCTGTTACTAGAGAACATCGTACCTATGGGCCCCTAAGAGTAGGAACTTATAAGAAGATGGGAAATAAGAAAGAAATACCACATATGACATAAGTAAAGCTACAATGATTGTGGCACGAAACATCACCTACGGACCGATGACTGCACCAGACAGACGTCAGTATTACATCCCCGAGGTTGAAGAAACATATTATGAAATCCCCTTGAGATGGAGACAAGATAGAGATGAGAGGAAAACACTGACAATCACCTTGACACATTCAGAATATAGAACATAGCTATGATGTCTTCTTTAGCCCCGATCATGAAGCGTCAGTACTTAACTAACAATTTGAAAAAAAATGATATCTAGGTTTAGCCTACGATGACCTGAGATACAAAATAAAGAAAGCTGCAGTTAAATATGCTAGGGAGCGCTTAGCTAAAGAAGTTCCACCAGGATCTGATATGGAGGATGAAGAACCAGAAGACAACCCTGAACCATCACAACCTGAGGTTACAAACTCACGTCTAACAGTTAGAAATAAGTCAGGAATGGAAGATGAACTCCTGAAAATGGGTTTTACGAACATCTGACCATGCTCCTGAATGCAGTAAGATCAAAAGACCCTTGACAAACTACGGAAGATTATCTGATAGAAGTATGGCCCCAGGTAAAGAATCTAGCTGCAGGAAATGAAGATGTGCTGGCTTTATGGATTTCACATGTTACAGGGCACATTGTAGAAGCAGGAAAAGAACATGGACTCTACAGACGCCTGACAGGAGGACCGCTGGATGAGGATCAAGAGTTCATTGATAGAGCATGGTGAACCCTAAACATAGGGTGAACCTCTCGCACGGGTCTGGTGCAAGCTTGAAGAGACTAGACCTCCAGTTAAATACGTCAAATTACACAGGGCTTACATGGAGAAAAAAGGTTCCAGCTCACTTCAGTGGAGGCCTCCATATTAAAGATTGAAGATGAAGTATGGAGCTATGACTTAGAGCAGAAGCTATGGAAAGAACGTAGAGTAGAAAAAAAATCCTGTCAAGAATCACCAAAAAATCTGTCCCCGCCTCGTCCTAATTACAGCAGCACCAAGCCCCGCCCCTTACGTCAGGGACAACATCCATCATCAAGTCAGCAGATTCAAGAGCAGTCAAGCAAGAGAGCACCCTTCATGCCTAGAGCAGAATATGACATGTTAACACCAGAACAGAGAGACACCATTCGTGCAGCCAAAAAACAGGCCAGCGAGGGGCAGAAGGAATGACGGACATGGAGGCACGGGTCACCTTACAGGGAGCTCATCGGGATGGAGATGAGATCTTCACCAGCATAGAAGAAATTCCTTATTTGGAAACACCGGAGTAACAGTATCCATGACCCGCAGAAGCCCCAAGTTTAAAGGATACCTACAAGTGCAACTGGCCAATGGAGAAGTAGTGAAAATGCCATTTGGAATATGGAAGAATATAACCTGGTTGATTGGACCATATGATTTAATAACACTTCTGGATCTGGATCTTGATGAGGTACATGGAAGAACTAGATATTCCCCATCTTGGAAGAGAAAAGTGGAAAGCTTAAAAAATAGCAAGGCGTGTCTGACTAATCCTTTACAACCACAACAGCAAAGACAGTGGTATAAAACAGTGAAGAGACTATAGAAGAGAAAACAGAAGAGAGCAACCTTTCTCACACAGGGAAAATCAGACTCAGAAAAATACTCAAAGGACATTTTAAGAATGATTGTAGTGACTTAGGCCCCAAATATGTACACACAATTGAAGGTGGAGTACACCCTTCAGTAAGACAATATCCCCTGAATCCAGGAGCCGTACAGAAAATGGACATGATTGTAACTGAATTGAAAGCACTGGAGATCATCGGAGAAGAACTAAATCCTCTAACAAACAGTCTGATTCAAGCTGTCAAGAGGCAGAGTCAGCAGGAGGAGGCTGGAGACCAGTGATTAACTTCAAAGCACTTAAACGTCGCACAATAGCAAACAGAGCAAGCCTGATTAATCCTCAGGGGGCCTTAAAAACATTAAAAGTTAAGAAATACAAGTCCTGAATTGACTTAGCAAATGGAATTTTTTCGCTAAGAGTAGCAAGGAAATCACAAGGAAAAACGGCATTCACCCACAAAAGCAAAGCATATGTATGGCAAAGGTTACCACAAGGTTAAAAGAACTCTCCTAATGTTTTTCAATCAACTGTAATGGCAGCAGGTAGTACAGCGAATTAGAGTCAGCTAATACATCTGCATCAACAGGAAAATGGAGACCAGGGGAACCTGGTACATCTGAAAAAGTAATTCAACAATCAATACAGCTTGAGCCATGAAGTTTGACAAAAAAGCTGAAGGCAGAAATCAACTGTGAGGGGAATGATGCTGTAGTGACAGTGATTAAAGATGGGAAAGGAATAATCACATTATGGAGTTATGCATTAATGACAGTTGAAGGGACATATCCCCCAGAAAAAAAGAACTGGTTGTGCTGGCAAGACACTGGAGGGCACTGAAAGAATTAGGTCAAGGTCAACATCAACGTTGTTACACAGAGGCAAGTGCACCGTCATCTAAGGAAAGCTACAGTAGAAAGTACAAAGGCCACTAATGCGAGATGGGAGGATATCCTATTGGACCTGGACCTAGAAATTGGTCCAAACTGCAAATAAAAAAAAAAATAATAAAAAAACAAGATATTCCCACCTCAGATTTGCCCCTTACTGTATGGACTGTATGCACTGATGGATCTCAGAAGGGGGCCAGACAATACAGCCTACTGGGGATTTATCCTGAGAAACAATGATAAAGAAGTCTATCGTCAGAAAGGTAAAGTTAAAGGCAGCGCCCTTTTTACTGTGCACAAGCTCTCAAAGAAGATCTGTCAATGTGGAAAGAGAATGGATTTGAAGGAACAAAAGGAAAAACGGTGGCACATCAAGAATTATGCGGTAAAATAGCTATGTGCAGCTATGTGACGTATCATCCTCATTGGTATTGGGAAATGGGACAGTACATCTAAGGGCAAGGTGGTCCCGGAAAGAGCTGTAGGTAAGATAGTGACAGCTGTGCACAAGGACCTAGGACATGCTGGATTCTCACCCACACGGCAGGGATTGGAAAAGCTGGGAGTTTGGATCCCTGAAAGCCGGGTTGAAAGACTGGAAAATATAATGCAGGTAGAAGAGGAGTCAAGAGTATATAAAGAAGGAAGCTGTACTCTCCTCACAATTCAGGGTAGGTCAGAGAGTGTGGTTGAAGGCTCGGGACCAACCTACTACAACTACAGCAGTAAAGCCAAAGAAATAGCTGATTGACACAGTAGAAGAAATCCTAGATGAGAACACTGTAAGATTAAAAAGAAGAGAGATCCAAGGAGTGGAACAGCTTAACAACCAATTCAAGAGTAGACGACCAAGTAACAGGATGGCCAGCAGGGAACCAGACATGCTACTCTACATCAAGCTGGCCCAGATATATGGAGTGGTTGTGATGCGAAAAAAAAAAACAAAACAAAACAAAAACTATTAAAGGCCTTTGGGCTGGAAGAGCGTGGCATATGCTCTGTGCTGCGTAGAGAGGATGATACTCACCAGAGCTGGAACTACTCGACTGGAGTAGACAAGACAATTAATGCTGTGTATGCAGAATGTCTACAAGATTGGCAATCCAATGGATGGGACCTGGACGACTGAAGCCTCTGAAGGCCCATCTCAATAATACAGAAATGAGAAAATTAAGTCTCAAACCAGTGAAAGTGTTAGACTGCAACATCTGTGGCAGATGTAGATTACACTATGCTCCAAGAAATTTTTTTTATAGCTTACTGGAATTTCAGACCAGATGACCAAGACTGTCAGGCCTGTAAATGTGTTTGGAATGGAAATAGATTAATGAAGTGTTTTCCATGCTTGATCGCTTTGGCAACAGGTCAAATGATCAGAGTTGCCAGTGCTCAAGGATGGCAAGCTACAACATATGTGGATGCATTGGTCTCCTTATCATTATATCCCAATACAGGTCACAGACTCTTGAGTTCAGCCATGCAACGCCCGGGAGATGAACCCCCGCAGAGCGTACATGCGGCAGTAGGACCATCAGCTCCTGAATGGAGCCCTCCATCCTATAATCCCCATCAGTGGAGTTCCACCATGGAAGTAGGAGTAGATCCATCAACCCCCGCCCCTGACAGTCATGGGTTTCTGTGAATGTTGCTCACCGACGACCCTTCAATCCTGTACTTCTTGGAAGACTTCTGGCCAATAACTGGCCATGCATGCATCAGCTGTCACAAATCCAGGTTGTCCCATTAGGGCTGGCCAGGTACCTACAAGGTTTAGGGTGTGGCGGCCACTGTTGGAGACAGATGAGCAACACTACTCAGGAACAGAATGTCTTTTCTATGCTGGGCCAAGCCCGAAGAAAAGACATGGACCCACCTCCACCTTCATGTGGACTCACTACCCGCAGGGCGGCAGTCGTGGGCGGGGAGCCCGGGGGCCCAAACCCGGACAACCCTAACCCTAAGCGAGGTTGGACTTCAATGCCCACGTGGGCAATGACAGTGACACCTGGAGGGGCATAAATGGGAAAAATGGCCTCCCTGATCTGAACCCGAGTGATGCTTTGTTGTTGGACTTCTGTGCAAGCCACGGTTTGTCCATAACGAACACCATGTTCAAACATGAGGGTGTACATCAGTGCACTTGGCACAAGTACACCCTAGGATGGAGGTCAATGATCAAATTTGTAGTCGTGTCATCTGACCTCAGGCCGTATGTTTTGGATACTCAGGTGAAGAGAGGGGCTGAGCTGTCAACAGATCACCACCTGGTAGTGAGTTGGCTTCGCTTACGGGGACCAAAACTGGACAGACCTGGCAGACCCAAGCGTATCGTGAGGGTTTGTTGGGATAACTGGCGGAACCCCCTGTGAGGGAGGCCTTTAACTCCTACCTCCGGGAGAACTTTGAACAGGTTCCAAGGGAGTGGGAAGATGCCGAGTCTGAATGGACCAGGTTTTCCTCCTCCATTGTAGAAGCAGCTGTTCGAAGCTTTGGACATAAAGCCTTGGGTGCCTGTCGGGGCGGCAATCCCCGAACTCTGTGGTGGACACCGGAAGTTGGGGATGCCGTGAAGCTCAAGAAGGGGTCCTACTGAGCCTGGCTGGCTTGGGGGACTCCTGAGGCTACTGACAGGTACAGGCTGGCTAAGCAGGCCGTGGTGCGGGCAGTGGCGGAAGCAAAAACTCGGGCTTTGGAAAAGGAGGAGGATTATCAGTTGGCCTCGAAGAAATTCTGGCAAACCGCCTGGTGCCTCGGAAGGGGGGAGCAGTTCCGTTTCCACACTGTTCACAGTGGGGTTGGGGGTAATGTGGTCGGATGATGGAAGAAATACTTCGAGGATCTCCTAAATCCCACTGACACGTCTTCCTCAGAGGAAGGAGAGACAGGGTGCTCAGTGGATGACTCACCAATCTCCTGTGCAGATCACTGAGACAGTTAAAAAGCTACTAGGTGGCAAGGCGCCAGGGGTGGATGAGATCCGCCCTGAGTACTCGAAGTCTCTAGATGTTGTGGGATTGTCTTGGCTGACACGTCTCTACCACATCGCTTGGCATTTGGGGTCGGTACCTTTGGAATGGCAAACTAGTGTGGTGGTCCCTATTTTTTAAAAAAGGGGACCAGAGGGTGTGCTCCAACTATCCGGGGATCACACTCCTCAGCCTCCCGGGGAAAGTTTACTCCAGGCTATTGGAGCGGACAATTCGGCCAATAATCGAACCTCGGATTCAAGAGGAACAATGCGGTTTTTGTCCTGGTCGTGGAACACTGGGCTGGCTCTACACCCTCCAGAGAGTTCTTGAGGGATCATGGGAGTTTGCCCAACCAGTCCACATGTGTTTTGTGGACCTGGAGAAGGCTTTCGACCATTGAAGGAGGTTGGAGGCCAGTCCCTGTATGAACCGAGCAGGAGCTTGGTTCACATTGCCGGTAATAAGTCAGATCTGTTCCCAGTGCATGTTGGACTACGGCAGGGCGGTCCTATGTCACCGGTTCTGTTCATCACTTTTATGGACAGAATTTCTAGGCGCAGTCAGGTTCCGGGTGGGGTCCAGTTCAGGTGACACCAGATTTCATCTCTGCTGTTTGCAGATGATGTTGTTCTGTTGGCCTCTTCGAACCAGGACCTATAGCATGCACTGGGGCGGTTCGCAGCCGAGTGTGAAGCGGCTGGCATGAAAATTAGCACCTCTAATTCCGAGGCCATAGTTATCGACCGGAAAAAGGTGGTAAGTATCCTCCAGGTGGAGGGAGAGATCCTGCCTCAAGTGGTGGAGTTTAGGTATCTTGGGGTCGTGTTTACGAGTGAGGGAAGGATGGAACGGGAGATTGACAGGCAGAACGGGGCAGCGACCGCAGTAATGCGCTCGCTGTATCGATCCGTCGTGGTGAAGAAAGAGCTAAGCCAAAAGGCGAAGCTCTCAATTTACCGGTCAATATATGTTCCTACTCTCACCTATGGTCATGAACTTTGGGTCATGACCGAAAGAACGCGATCCCGGATACAAGCGGCGGAAATAAGCTGTATTCACTGGGTGGTAGGGCGCTCCCTTAGAGATAAGGTGAGGAGCTCTGCCAACCGGGAAGAGCTCGGAGTAGAGCCATTGCTTCTCCACATCGAAAGGAGTCAGTTGAGGTGGCTTGGGCATCTACATCGAATGCCCCCCTGAATGGTGTTTGGGTCATGTCCCACTGGGAGGAGACCCAGAGGAAGACCTAGGACACGCTGGAGCGACTATGGTGTTCGGCTGGCCTGGGAACGCCTTGTGATCCCCCTATGAGCTGGAGGAAGTTTCTAGGGAGAGGGAAGTTTGGGTATTCCTCCTCCGAATGTTGTCCCCGCGACCTGGCTCTGGATAAGCGGATGAAGATGGATGGATAATCACAAAAACATAACCCCTGACCCAAGGACCCTAGTCCTTAAAAATTTTGTACCTTGGTCAAGGGTACTTCTCTCTACATCTAGGAGTCCCCCTCCTAGAAACAAAGTACGGCAAATGTCCGTGGACCTCAGCTGCAGGCACCTGGATGGCCGGGGAAACTTCAGTCTCTTGTAGGGCGAAGGCTGAGGAGGTGTCGCCCTCCTCTACTGTGGCGAAGGCTGGAGCGTTGACCTCCTCTGCTGTGGCGAAGGCTGAAGTGTCGCACTCCTCTGCTGTGGCGAAGGCTGAAGTGTCGCACTCCTCTGCTGTGGCAAAGGCTGAAATGTCGCCCTCCTCTGCTGTGGCGAAGGCTGGAGCGTTGACCTCCTCTGCTGTGGCGAAGGCTGGAGCATCGACTTCCTCTGCTGGGCCAAAGGCTGAAGCGTCAACCTCCTCTGCTGGGCTGAAGGCTGGGGCGCCAACCTCCTCTGCTGTGGCGAAGACTGGAGCGTTGACCTCCTCTGCTGGGCCAAAGGCTGGAGTGTCGACTTCTGGGGCGGAGACAGGGACAGCCAACGGAACCACCTCCTTCGGGGTGAAGACAGGGACAGCCGAGGGAACCACCTCCTCGGGGACAAAGACAGGGAAAGCCAAGGGAACCACCTCCTTGGGAGCAGACAGGGACAAGCACTGGGGAGGTGAAGGTAGCAGGAAACGCTGGAACAGAGGTGGGAGTGCTAGGTACATCCAGGGGTTGTGGCTGGGAGACGTGTGCCTGATCACTCTGTTGGTAGCCACTCAGGACACTCTTCAGCCAGTCCAAATTAGCCTTTAACATCTTGGATGTATCTTTGCTCCTCTCACTGTCCGGTGGTCTGGACTGAACTGACACAGGAAACACTGGAACCACAGGAGTACCTGCAACAACCCCTGGAAACTGCAGAGATGGGTTTGCTGCAGGACAAGGAGCAGGATGTCCTGCCCCCCCTTTAAGGGACGGCTCCTGACGTCCCACAGATAGGGGAGGGAGGGAGGGAAAAGAAACTTTTGGTGCCGGGACTGACCTGTTGTTGGTCTTCCTGGATGGACACAGAGCAGAAACCCTTGCCCAATACAACTCATCACGTTGAGTGTCGATTAGACTGTTGGATGAGCGAAGGGTGGCAACGTAGACCTCAGACAGAATCTGACTCTCTTACTGAGAGTGGCAGCTGGTTCCACAGGAGAGGAGCCTTGCAACTAGAAGTTCTACCACCTGTTCTATTTTTATTTATTTTAGGGATGACCAGTAGACTCAAATTTTCGGAGCGGAGATCTTTTTGGTTGATAAGGGGTAATTAAATCACAGATGTACTATGGAGGCAGTTGAAGGCTTCTTAGGGATTTATTGGGGCATCCTGACAGAAGGGAATTACAATAGTCCAGCCTTGAGGTTATAAAGGCATGAATTATTTTTTCGGAGTCTGGTCGTGAAAGTATTTTTCTAATTGTTTTAATGTTATGTAGGTAGTAGAAGGCTGTTCTACAGGTTTGATTTATTTGTTCCTCTAAGGATAAACCCTGACCAAACAGGACACCCAGGTTCCTTACTTTAACACACGGGCTGGGGTAGTACCACCTATGGTTATATTTACATTTGACAATGGTGCTTTTATATGTTTTTGCCCTAAAACTATGACCCCAGTTTTTTCTGTGTTTAGCATCAGAAAATTCTGGGTCATCCATGTCAGAATGTCTCTAAGACAATCTTGGAGTTTAATTAAGGGGTTTGGGTCATCTGGCCGTACCGATTCGTACAATTGTGTGTCGTCTGCATAGCAATGAAAATTTATGTTGTGCTTCCTGATGATGTTGCCTAGTGGCGGCATGTACAATGTGAAAAGAAATATATATAAAAAATATGCATTTCCTACATAGCTTTTACACTAAAGCACACGTCCCTCCATATTTTGATTCCAAAGTCTTGAAAAAGACCCATAGTGCCGATTCACAAAATTACAGTTCGAATTTTATTCACAACCGCTCTTTCCTGTTTTCTCTTTGTCTCTTTCACACTGCCGGGGATTTGGCGAGCCGGCAGTCCAGAATCTAATGTATACTACACTCAAACTCATACTGGGACTTTCCTATTCTGGCCAGTTTTTAGCTGCTGACTAATCCAATGTTCCAAATTCTTTACAAATACACAGCACACCTTGAGGATCAATTAAGCATTCCTTAGAAACCCTGTACCAATGCCAAATCACATCCAAAACAAGAGGATGTCTGATCAGAGCCAGGTAATAGTGACTTGGTTATGCCTACTTGTTATTGCTCTTATAACTGCTTGCCAGGCCAGTAGTCTTATAACACAATACTATGTTCTGTTCCATATTCTGTCAACTATTAATTCACAAACTAACCCACACGTGGGTTATGGCATTGGCAAATCAGACATACAGATAGCCTACAAAAGAGATCATAGCCTTTTTTGGTGAATGGACCCCTGATTGCACATGCCTTCTACTGCGTGTTAATGTGTTGGAGGGGATGAGCCCTGGGTGAGCACCTCTACAGAATTCAAGAAGGTGGGGAGTGAAAGAGTTGCCGTGAGTGAGTGGGGGGAAACTTTGGTTCTGGTGCTAGGGTCATGCGCTCAGCAGCTGGCTGGGATTCCTGGGGAGGAGCATCAGCAGCAGCCTGTTAGATGACATTGAAAAGGTTAGACAGCTGGAGGGGAAGTGAACTGGTCTTGGGTGGAGTGCCAAGGTATTTTTTTGTGAAAATAACTAGACCAGGGAACAGTGTCACAGGGATGTGAAGAGTAAGATTTGCTGAGAATGCTAGTGGGCAACGTCAATATAATAGTATGGTAGAATAGTAGGCCGTATTCCCTTTTAAGTTCCTCTGAGAGCCTATGGTTGTCCTCCATTAGATGGTTGATTCTTTGCTGGGTTTGACAGAATTGGGGAACTCTGGGGGGCGTTAGCAGGTGGGTAGCCATGCCACAAGCCGTTAGCTGCAAAGTGTTGGTAAAGAGTTAGTTTTCGATTTAGTTTATGGTCAATGTTTAGTTGGTGTGAAAAGAAAAAAAAAACATGAAATTCTTAACTATTGTGATTTAAAACCAGCAGGGTACTTATCTGGAGGTGTTGCAAGTACTGTTTTTTGTTTGTTTGTTTGTTTGTTTGTTTGTTTGTTTGTTTGTTTGTGCCTCACAGCTTGTCAACAATCTCATGAACTCAGATTCAAAATTCATCATTGAATGATTTAAAACTAATGCACTCTGAATAGAACAATGCATTAGATTGAGTCCAGTCTTGTTCTACAAAGTGTGGACACTGTGATTAGCATCATCATGACTGTTAGACATTTGGAGATGAATCACTGATTTTATACACAAGGGTCTCGAACTTCCAGTAGCCCAAAATCAAACGCATGGACAAAAACCCACCAATGCCTATCCCTTCTCCCAGTTTACTATTGTCTCTAGTCTGCAGTAAAGGGACTCAGCAGTTTTATCAAGCGTACACACAGATCACACACATACAGTATATTGTAATCACACTGTGTTTATAATTTTATTTATTATTATTTTCTCTGAAAACCACAAGGATTTTTTAACCACATTACTCAACATGATGCATCAAAAACTTAATCTTATCTGTTCACAGAGATGCACTAAATAGAACAGTTTCACCATGGATACATGACTGCCCACTGTACTCAAAACAGTGAATTAAATTTTCAAAATCCTCTTGTTTTTTTACCCCAGCCCCTCCCCTCTTTCCATTCCCATTTACCTTGAAATTTCAAGTAATCAAATCAAGAACGTCCAGGTGGTCTATATAAGGCATTGCACTATCTCCTGTTCAATTTTTAGTCATGTATTACATTACACTACAGCTGTACACAGACTGAATGCTTCTGAATGCACATTTAAATCTGCACATTTAAAACAGTCAAAATGAGTTAGCCACATCCAGTACAGTTATGCAATAATTATAATAATAATCATCATTGTTATATATTTCATCATCAACATCATATGGTAATGAATGCACTTCTTTTCCTCAAACAAAACATGGCAGCAAATTACAGCAAGCAGGGGTGCACATGAGACTGTACTCTAAACTGAAAGCAGTAGAATGAGTTTGTATTTATATTGTGTGTGTTTGTCTTCCTTACTGTCAATCTTGATGGTTCCCCCCAGAGGTAGCCTTTACCCTACAAAAATGTTATTCTTATTAATCATTCTTATGTACCCTCTCACCCCCAAATGCTTCTGACTTGGGAAATGCTGTTCTTATTGACATTTTATCTAAGTACCCGTCATGCTAACAGACCATTTAGCTGTGGGCTCTGTCATTTCAAACCAGTCAGGTAATTGTACTTTCTGACAGACATGCCTCAATTTACGAATAACTGGCTAAATATTATACCCGTCAATGTTTCCTTTGTAAGTAAAGATTTTATTTTTTTTTTTTTTGCTTTTTTAAGGTTGTCCTATCGTCTGACTGAAATTGCTGCCCCAATAGTAACATAATTATGCAATATATGTGAATATTATAATATATAATATAACCCAGCCACTGGGGAGCACAAGCCAGTATTTTTTATTGCAGGTCCCAAGCCCAGCTAAATGGTGAGGTTTGCGTCTGGAAGGGCATCCGAAGTAAAAATATTTTGCCAAATCTAAGATGCGACACAACAAATACTTTTTGATACTGGCTCGATCGGGGCCCAGGTTAACAACGACCTCCAACAGTGCTGTTAACCTACTGGGTACTGTTGGAAATTGGACTACTGTCGAAGACAAAGAAATGGAGGGAGATTGATTAAGACAAAGAGGGCAAAGAGGAAGGTTAGAAGTGTTGGTCTGAAAGTGGGAACCTTGAATGTAGGTACAATGACAGGGAAAAGTAGGGAGCTTGCTGACATGATGGGGAGAAGAAGAGTGGATGTGTTGTGTGTGCAAGAGACCAGGTGGAAGGGCAGCAGGGCTACAAATATTGGGGGAGGTTTTAAGTTAATTTACCATGGATAAGATTGGAAGAGAAATTAAGTAGGGGTGGTCATAGGAGAAAGGCATGCTAGAAATGTGGTGGATGTGAAACAAGTGTCAGACAGGTTGATGTGTGTGAAGAAATAAACAGAAAAAAGTGATGTTGAATGATGTCACAGGTTATGCTCCACAGGCTGTGAATTAGCAGAAAGGAGATATTTTGGAATGAGCTGGATTTGGTTGTAAAGAGCATCCCTAGGGGAGAGAGAGTGGTGATTGGACCAGAATTTAATGGCCATGTAGGAGAAGGGAACAGAGGGGATGAGGAAGTGATGGGGCGGTCTGGGGTTAGGGATAGAAATTTGGAAGGACAGACAGTGGTGGATTTTGCAAAAAGAATGGAAATGGCCGTGGTAAACACCTATTTCTAAAAGAGAGAGGAACATACAAGAGTGGAGGCAGGTCCACTCAGGTAGATTACATTCTCTGTAGAAGAGGTAATTTGCGGGAGATAAGTGACTGTAAGGTGGTGGCAGGTGAGAGTGTAGCCAAACAGCATAGGGTGGTAGTGTGCAAGCTGACAATGGAGGTGAGAATAAGGAAGAAGTTAAAGACAGAGCAGAAGATCAAGTGCTGAAAGTTAAGGAAAGATGAATGTTGTGAAAACTCTGGGAAAAACGTCAGAGCAGTTCTGGGCTGTGGTGGGGAATTCCCAGGTGACTGGGATCACACAGCTAGAGTGATTACGGAGACAGCTAGGTAGCACCTAGCTAGTTTTTCCTCTGGACAGAGAAAGGAGGACAAAGAGACCTGGTGGTGGAATGATGAGGTTCAGAGTGTTCAGAGGAAGAGATTGGCAAAGAAGAGATGGGATGGTGACAGAACAGAGGAAAATAGACTAGAGTACAGAGAGAGTGCAAGAGAGGTGAAAAGGGAAGTGAGCAAAGCCAAACAAAAGGCATACGAGGAGTTGTATGAGAGGTTAGACAGGAAGGAAGGAGAAAAGTAGTTATGCAGATTGGCAAGGCAGGGAAATCAATCTGTGAAGGATGTGCAGCAGGTGAGGTTAATGAAGGACAGAGATGGAAATGTAATCACCTGTGAAAAGGGCGTGCTAGGAAGATGGAGGGAGTATTTTGAGGAGTTGTTAAATAAGTAAATAAGTAATAGGAAGTATAGGAATGAGAAGCCAGTTCCCAACAAGGGAGAAGTTAGATCAAATTAAGGTAAAAGACTTTAGCTAGGCAACTGGACGTTCAGTTTTTTGGAAAACGTTTCACCTCTCATCCAAGAGGCTTCTTCAGTTCTAACTGTTAGTGGGGAGTACAGA
>JAFBJS010054655.1:70882-88982 GCA_016785265.1 Paraplagusia blochii | reverse complement strand
AGGTGTTTCAAGTCCCTCCTGTTGGGTGGACCTGGGGATACCTGTGAAGTGTGATACCAGTCGTTGGGTGGGTATTGATGGGTCGTTACCGTCATTGTTGGAGTGGTGGAGTGGAGTGGAGACGGTTTCACCTCCGAAGCATTTAAACAGCCTCTTGGTGATGAGTCGGACTGGGCAAAAGCTATAACTAAAGCAATAGCCATGTTTATAGCAAAAGACATGATGCCATACAGTGTGATTGAGGGGGGCGGATTTTGTCATCTTATCGAAGTACTCGAGCCGTGGGAATAAATAGTCAGGGAATTGTCCAAGACAGCCCACCTAACTCTCACTACAGATAGATGGACCTTTAGAACCACTGAAAGTTACCTCACAGCGAATGCTCACTATTTTACTTTACGCAGCAGGAAATGGCTACGTCTTGCAAACACGCCCGGTTTATAAGAGTCACACGAGTCAACATCTCTCTGAAACGCTTACAGACGCAGTGACAGATTGGAACCATTGCCTCACTTTTAAAATAGTGAAATGTGTTTCAATACATTTTGTATTGATTGACAGTTTAGTTTTATTGATTTTTAATATTACAGTGGCACTTAAAGTTTAAGTTAGAAATCCATGTATGATTAAAAATATGGCACTTTAATTTCAACCTTCAATTTCGACCTTAGAACCGTGTGTGAAAGTGGTGTGGGGGAGGTTCATATATATATATTAGAGGTGGCACGGTTCTAAGGTCACGGTTTTAGGTTTGGTACGGTATATGATAGCCCTATAGTTTGTTTCAATCAAACTTTTTGGGACTCTTTCCAAAAAATTTGAATATCGTGGAAAAGTTGTTTAATTTCCATAATTCTATTCATAAAGTTAAACTTTCATATATTCATGGCCCACAATTTACTTTTTACATAATTTTGGCTTCCAGCTCATGAAACCCACAAAAACAGGATTTCAATAAATTTTAATACTGTGAAGAAATCATCAGGACATGAATGTTTTAAACTGAGTGTCACACACTAATCATCTACTAAACTCAAAGCACCTGCATAGGTTTCCCCAGATGTTATTTAATTGCTTTGGTTTGGTTCAATTGTGTCAGTTCGCTTCAATATGGGGAGGACTGCAGACATGACAACTGCCCAGAAGACCATCATTGATACCCTCCATAGGATGGGTTAACCTCAAAAGTTTATAGCTAAGGAGGCTGGCTGTTGACCAAGTGCTGTGTCCAAGCATATCAATGGAAAGTCTAGTGGAAGGGAAAAAATGTGGCAGGAGAAGATGCACTAGCAAAAGAGATGACCGTGGGCTTCAGCGGATTCTCAAAGATTCAAGAATCTGACAGAGATCCAGAAAGAGTGGACTGAGGCAGGAGTCATAGCTTCAAAAACCACTACATTCAGACGAATCTGGGAGATGGGCTACAGCTGTCGGGTTCCTCGGGTCGAGCCACTTCTGAACCAGAGGCAACGTAAGAAGCGGCTCAACTGGGCCAAGGAGAAGAAGGGCTGGACTGTTGGCCAGTGGTCCAAGGTCCTCTTTTCCGATGAAAGCAAAGTGTGTCTTTCATTTGGGAATCAAGGTCCAAGGGTTTGGAGGAAGACGGGTGAGGAACAGAACCCAAGCTGCTTGAGGTCCAGTGTGAAATATCCACAGTCAGTCATGATTTGGGGTGCAATGTCCAGTGCAGGTGTTGGTAAACTCAGCTTTCTTAAATCCAAGGTCACCGCAACAGTCTACCAGAATGTTTTGGAGGACTTCATGATTCCTTCTGCTGAGGATCTGTATGGAGATGCAGATTTCATCTTCCAGCAGGACCTGGCCCCTACTCATACTGCCAGAAACACCAAAACCTGGTTTGATGCTTATGCCATCACAGTGCTTGACTGGCCAGCCAACTCGCCGGACCTAAACCCCATTGAGAATCTGTGGGGCATTCTCAAGAGAAAAATGAGGGGCACCAGACCCAACGACAAAGAAGAGCTGACAGCAAGCATCAAAGAAATGTGGGCTTCCATAACTCCTATGCAATGCCACAGGCCGATTGCCTCAATGCCACGTCGCATCAAGGCAGTGATTAAGGCAAAGGGATTAAGCAAATTTGCAGAATTGCCTTCTACCATTTACATAATATTAAGGCAATTAGAAATATTCTGTCCCATAACGATGCAGAGAAACTAATCCATGACTCTAGGCTGGATTACTGCAATTTTCTTTTATCAGGTATTTCCTTCAGGTCCTTAAAGAACCTTCAATTGGTCCAAAATGTGGCAGCCCGCATATTAACTGGAACCAAAAGACGGGAGCACAACTCCCATCTTAGCCTCCCTACACTGGCTCCCAATTAAAAGTAGAATTGATTTCAAAGTTCTATTATTAACTTACAATGCCCTAAATAATCTGGCCCCTTCCTATATTAAGGACCTGCTTTCCCCCTATAAACCTAGCAGACCGCTCCGATCATTAGATTCGGGTCTATTAGTGGTTCCCAAAATTATTAAGAGTAGAACAGGTGGTAGAGCCATAACTTATCAAGCCCCTCTTCTGTGGAATCAGCTTCCGCATCAGGTCAGGGATTCTGATTCGGTCTCTACCTTTAAGGTGAGACTAAAAACCCATTTATTTAATGTCGATTATGGGAACTTTTTGAATGTTTAACGCTAATCTTGTAGTTTACACCAAGCTGCTATACATTTTTAAATGCTGGGGTAGGGAGCCCTCACGTCATGCATTTAGAATGAGCGCATAGTCTGAGCACCCCTCCTCCCTCATCCTCGTCCCTGTCTCACTCTCTACTCCACTCTCTCCCCCAACTCCACTCTCTCCCCCAATCTATTGAAATCTGTTTAAACTACCGTTTTTGTTTGTTTCTCTTTTTTATTGCTGTTGCTAATGGATGGGTCGATGCCAGAACTAGGATAACTAGGACTAGGAGGATCAGCAGTAGGATGACCGGATATACACCTACTGACATAACAGCTACTGGAAGACTACATTTAAAAATAACTAATTTGTTGTATCTTTTGTATTTGTTTTATTTTATTGTATTTTTATGCTCTGATAACATCCATTGCACTGTCCGTCTGTCCGTCCAGGGAGTGGACCCCTCTCCTGTGGTTCTCCCTAAAGTTTCTACCAGTTTTTTCCCTGTTATAAGGGTTTTTTCCTCGGTAGTTTTTCCTTACCCGGGCTGAGGGTCTAAGGACACAGGATGTTACCAACCCTGTAAATCCCTATGTGACAAACTTGTTTTGTAAATGTGGGCTATATAAATAAAAATTGATTGATTGATTGATTCCCAACCAAGTATTGATGATTGATATATCATTTTGAAAGTACCATATTTTGATTGATTTCTTTTTTATTTCTTTATTTTCTGCAAAAACTGAGAAATAAATGGTGATTTCTTCACAGTATTCTAATTTATTGAAACCCTGTTTTTGTGGGTTTCATGAGCTGGAAGCCAAATTATGTAAAAAGTAAACAAATAAATACCTGAAATTGATTAAATTGTGGGCCATGAATCTATGAATATATGAAAGTTTAACTTTCTGAATGGAATTATGGAAATTAAACAACTTTTCCACGATAATCAATTTTTTTGGAAAGTGTCTGTGTGTGTGTATATATATATATACACACAGACAAGATTGATAAAACATAACATTGCATTAATAAAAACCTATCTGTTATTACTTACAATCAGTTTAATTTGGTTTAACTGATTTACTTGGTATCGGATCGGAAAGTGAATTGGTGCTATATAACTAGTTCATACCCCTTGAACTTTTCCACATTTCGACAACAGACAAAATATATATTTTATTGGAATTTATTGTGAAAGACAATCAAATAGAGGCATATACTGTAATTGTGGATTGGAAATTTTAAAAAAAATTGCATTTTTTTTTTTTTTTCAGAAAAAAAAAATGAAAAGTTTGATGTGCATAAGTATTCAGCCCCCTTGGTCAATACCTTTGTGAAACAGCCCATGGTCAGTCAGATGAGATGGAGTTAAAGGCAATTTTCAGGTCTTGCCACAGAGATTCAAATAGATTTAGGTCTGTACTTGTCTGGGCCACTCTTCAACATCAATACATTTCGTTTTGAACCAATAAATTGTAGCCTGTGGCTTTTTGTTTAGGATTGTTGTCCTGTTAGAAGGTGACTCTCAGCCCCAGTCTCAGGTCTTTCTCTAGACTCCAACAGGTCTTCTTCCAAGATTGCCCTGTATTTGACTCTGTCCATCTTCCCATCAACTCTACCATTCCTGCCCCTGCTGAAGATAGGCACCCCTAGAGCATGATGCTTCCACCACCATTTTTGACAGTGGGGATGGTGTGTTTAGAGCAGTGCTTCTCAAACTTTTTCTGTTTTGCGCTCCCCCTAACAAGATGAAAACAATTCCGCAACTATAAATAATAGCATTTGTCTATAAAATAGTTATAGGAACACCTCTGCATAATATCGTATCCTTGTTAACATAAAGAAAACACAAAGAGATATAGTTCAACTTACAAGAATAACTTTATTAACATTATTTACTAGTCTGTAAAAGAAAAGACTTTAAGTGCATCAATTTGCCTGAAACTCCGGTCTTTCCTCGCCTCCCACTGTAGTCACGGTGAAGCCAAACGCTACATATGCTTCGTCATATTTCCGCATCTTTGCTTTGAGGTGACTTTCTTTTGACTCACTATCTCCGTTTCTCTCCGCCTTTCTTTTCATCCCTGTTAAAAATGTCTCCATGTCTGCGGGTTTGTTTTATGCACTTCACATCGCCAGCTTGTTCCAAAAACAAACCTTACACCATAGAGTTAATACACGCCGCGGACAATGGGCAATGAGAGCGCCACTGCCAACTACTGGAGTGGATGTGTATTTACACTTTCTTGTACTACGGCGAAAAAAGCATGTTCCCCAGGGTCACACGCGCCCCCCTTAGCATGCGGCGCGCCCCACAGTTTGAGAAGCACTGGTTTAGACTGTTGTGGAATGTTGGTTTTCTGCCACACATAGCATTTTGCATTTAGTCCAAAAAGTTCTATTTTGGTCTCATCTGACCAGAACACTTTCTTCCACATGTATGTGGTGTCTCTCACACAGCTTTTGGCAAACTGCCGACAGGACAATTTTTTCTAACAATGTCTTTCTTGCAAGCCATATAGGCCTTATCTATGCAGTGCACTACTTATGGTTGTTGTGGACAAATTCCCTCACTGAAGTTGTGGATCTCTGCAGTTCAGAGTGACCATGGGCCGCTTGGCGGCTTCTCTGATTAGTGTTCTTTTTTTGGTCTGTAAGCTTAGGTGAACGACTGTGCCTTTGTAACCATTTCCATAGATGAATTCCATTTTCTTCTTTGAACCCCTTTGAACCCCAACCCCAACTGCTTTAAATTTTACCCCTGACCTGACTGGTGTGTTCCTTGGACTTCATGATGCTGCTTGAAAAATAGCCACACAAGTGGACTTTGTTTAGTCGTTAGGGAAACATTCTATCATCAGGCAACCTCTGAAGACAATTTGATGCACTCAGAGAAAAGGGGGCTGAATACTTTTGCACACCGCATTTTTCAGTTTATTGTTTGAAAGATTTGTATAAATAAATAATAACATGTAAAATGTTTTTTCTACTCCACAATTATATGCCACTATTTGTTGGTCTTTCACATAAAATTATAATAAATTACATTAATGCATGTTGCTTTGGTTAAAATGTATGCAAAAAGCATAAATGCAAAGGTTAAAGTAAAGAGTACATTCATGTACTGCAACTGTGAACAGGTGAGAGCATATGCAATATTATGTACAAGACCTAAGGTTAAAGTAAAGAGTACTTTTGTGTACTGCAACTGTTAACAGGTGAGAGCATACGCAATATTATGTACAAGGCTTAAGCTGCACTCATAACTGTGTCAACAACAGTCAAAAAGTAAACAGTGAGCTCAAAATAACATAAGAACAACACTCCCTGGTGCACTTTGTCAATAATTGTATAAAAAAAAAAATACAATTTGATTCAGTGTTATTCAGTGGCAAATAACCATAATGTTTTTTTTTTATTGTTTGTCTGTATGTGAGTGTGTGTGTATGCTTCTTGGTTGTGATCAACAGAAGGTTTACGGATCCATTCAATAAAGAACTCTACCTCAGTCTAGAGTGTAATAAGGAGCCACGTGTGCATCATATTAAGTGTTGATATGCAGACAATTTTTAGTTAAAGAGAGAGAGACAGAGATGTGCATGCGTGGTACCTGTCTGCATGCTCTTGTGTGTCGGCACCAATAATGTGCGCCTGATATCATACTGCTTCTGTTAACCATCCGGCAGCTTAAAAGTATTTATCGCATGTACATTTCTCTTTATGACCCCCAAAAACAACATTCATAATATTGTGATATATACAATTTTCTGCATGCTATTGCTTTTCAGAAAATGATGCAAGCACAAAAAAAAAAACATCCCAAAGAACATAGATTTACAAAAAAAAAGCAAATCAACAAAGAACATGTACCGCCTGAAGAAATGAGCGGATAAATATACAAAAACAAACTTACAACTTAGATCCTTGCTTCGTGATATACGAAGCATGTACATATAATTTACAACCGTGTAAAAACAAACATGAAGTGATTTGAACAATTATTAACGTATGAGGTATACAGGTTTAAAAGGATTCCATAAGGCTCTTCCATTAAGCATACATCCGGCAAAATATGAGGCAAAAAATCTAAATGTAACTGAAACTCACAAACTATAAAATTGAAAACAAAATGTTTCCAGGATTGACTGAATTTATGGCTTTACGGTGGTCGTTAAAGCCACGACCACATCTTCTTTTGTTTTCCTTGTCTGGGAGATTACCCTACTTTTCTTCCCTTGACAAAAAAAAAAAAAAAAAAAAAACATTTACTTTTTTGTTCTTCAAATATCTGTGAGTGTGAGTGTCCATATTTAGACAGAACATTCAGTTCACGTGAAATAAGGAAAGTAAAGCATATGCAGAGAATAAAGAAAAAAGACGTTGGAATGTACTGTAGAAACAGGAAATAAGGATTCAGACATTATGGTAAAGAAGATATTTTTGTCAAAATTGTCACTAGTTCTGCTTTAGCAATAATGTCATTTTTGTTTAGTATCTTTGTTACAAGAAAATACCTGGACGTTCTCTAAAGTCTTTAAATGCATTGATGTAGAATCATGGAATCCTCCTCAGTATTCCATAAATGTCAAGTTTTTTTTTCTCCAAAAATCTTGGTATAGCATTATAGCCTACTACTTGATCACATTTGCTGAATTTCCTGCCCGTTTTGTGGGTGACTTAATTAGCGATACCTTTACTGACAAACACCCCAGGAGAGGAGAGGGAGCCAGGGAGGTTTACTTCACTGGATCCACATTCTTGACTGCTGTACTCCTGCAAAATAAAGTTTGTTATAGTGTCAAAGTGTTAAGCATGCAAAACTTATATTCAATTTATGACACACGCACACACACACACACACACACACACACAAATATATATACCTTTTTGTATTGAAAGAACTTTTTTTTTATTGGTCGGTTAAAATATGCTAATTTTTTGAGACAGGGATTTTTTGTTTTTCTTTACTTTTTGCCAGTATCATCAATATTAAACCAATAAAATACCTGAAATATTGGTGTGCAATTACGTAATCTAAAATATATGAAAGTTTATTTTTTATCATTACATTATGGAAAATAATGCACTTATCACAATATGCTATTTTTTAGAAGGACCAGTATATATATATAATACTATAATGTTATGGTTTTGGTAAATACATATTTCTTTTTACCCAGCCAAGGTTGATCAGAGCGTGGCTTCTGTCCCAGCAGCGTTTGTCTATTGATAACTTCTCTGTAACCATCTGGTGGCTCTATTTGTTTTTTTTTGCAGCCCCTTTGCTGTCCAACTTTACATTTGCAGAGTGAGCAGCAACAATAAAAGCAACAATAACTGTAGTTATTGGGATCATCAGGCTTGAGGCCATATTTTTTAAAGAGATAAGTTTGTTAATGGTGGAGAAAAGGGAACATGGGTTTGAGGAACCAGAATGGATGATGCCATAAAAGTAAGTGGTGTGTGCTTTGTTGAGAGCTAATTTGTAGATCTGCATTAGTCTCTGAATGTGAGGAAATGGACTGTAAGGCCAGTTTTGTGTGGGGACGTTCCAGTTGTCGAAGCTGTTTCTTGTGCTTGTGGATTTCCGGAGTGAACCATGGAGCTGAATAGGAAAAGTTGACTGTTTTTGTCCTCAGATGTGCCAGTATGTTTAGGGAGGTAGACAGAGTGTTGTAGATGTTGATAAGGTTGTACTTTCACAGTGGATTATATTGTTCCCCCAGCAGGGAGGCACAGGAAGAGTGCGCAAGGACAAGGAAGAGGGTTAAGCATGGAGGTATCTGGGCCAGGCTAGCAGCTAACCCAACTTGCCCAGCAATACCATTTCTACTTCCGGCAATAAAATTGACCGTATTACACTGTTTAGATCTGCATAGCGTGAAGTGAATAATTGTGTTTGTTTTCACCGAGACATGGTTAAACAATAACATTACCAACTTCAGCGTACACCTGGAGCAGCTAACATGCTATCGAGCGGACAGGAAACTTGTTGATGGAGGAAATACACGAGGCGATGGGGTCTGTGTTTACATCCGTGACGATTGGTGCCGGGATGCTACAATAGTGTGCAGACACTGTGTCATCTACCTCCCAAGGGAGTTTACAGTGGGTCTACTCATCACGGTTTACATCTCTCCAACTAGCAACAACAGGGACAGGACCACAACACTAAATGAACTATACCATGCCGTCAGTGAACAACAAACAGCACACCCAGATAGTTTTATCATTGTGGCCAGCGATTTCAACCACACCGATTTGAAAACTGTACTTCCAAAATTCCACCAACCCCTCCCCCACATCTCTCTGGCCACACCACTGCTATGCTAATGCCAGCATACAGACAGAGAGTGAAAGCTACGAAACCAGTTCGGAAGCAGGTAAGAGTGTGGCCAGAGGGGGCCTCCTCTACTCTTCAGGACTGCTTTGACACAATAGACTGGGACATGTTCAAACATGCTACCACATACAACAACCACACAGACGTTGAGGAATACACAGCCACATTTCCAAATGCATCGATGATGTGACCCACACTAAAACCACTTGGGCGAACCAAAAGCCGTGGCTGACAGGGTACGTCCACAGGCTCCTGAGGGCCAGAGACAACTCCTTCAGAGCTGGGGATGAGGCTGGCCTGAGAACAGCGAGAGCCAACCTGACCCTTGGTATCTGGAAAGCAAAGAGACAATACACACAAAAGGTAACATCCCACTTCAAAGACAGTAGGGACGTGCAGAGCCTATGGCAAGGTATCCAGGCCATCACGGACTACAAGCCCAGGTCACCCACCTGCGAAAACAACACCTCCCTCAACAACCTGAACAAAGATGCGTATGTGAGAATGCTGTTTGTTGACTTTAGTGCTGCATTCAATACCATCATACCATCAACAACTTATCAGCAAACTGTACCAGCTGGACCACCAGACTCACTAACAGCTTTATCCACCAAGCTGTTAGATTGTTGAACTCTCTCCCCTTTCCACCCACAATCATCACTCCTACTTGAATCCATCCCCCCAAAACCCACTCACAGATCACCTTAACCAGTTCATCTATCCCAATTGTTTTTTTTTTTTTTGTTTGTTTTGTTTTTGCAATAAAACCTTCTGTCTTTGCACCAGAACCATCTACACTATGACCATATGTACCTCTACCCATGACCTTTTTTTGCACAACTACCACCTGCACTGTTGTATATAATATAATGTTATGCAATACACTATTCTACCTCTTTTTCTACTGATTATTTATTTATGTTAGTATCAAGTATGACCTAGCTTTAATTCCCTATTCTACTCATCTGGTCAACTGCAATGCACATTACCCATCTATTTGCATTAACTGTTCTGATTGCAGACCGCATGTTTGGCACCCAAATGTTTGCATGGTAATGTTGTGTCTTGTCTGCGCACGGGATAGCAGAAACGCAATTTTAATACCCTTGTATGTTCTGAACATGTCTGAACAATACAGCAACAAACAAGAGTTAGTTATGCAATTGTGCCCAACTCAATGGCCCTGGATTTGTCTAGTTTGAAGCAACGGTGAGGTCATCCATGAATGTTGGGAGGTTTACTTCTTCATTTAGAGCAAGTTAGCTTAATGTGGCATGTATAACCCAAGAGCTGCTTGGGGAATCCAAAGGGACAGTTTCATACCTGGCTTTCTCTCCTCTCTGTCCCATAAGCCATTCAGCTACGCATGTGGTCTCTCCTTCTGACTTGATGGCTTGTATTGTTTCATAAGGATTCAAAACTTGTGCTGCAGTTGGTGGATTCTCTCAGTTCTTCGGCTCATGGTGTAGTTAGGTCTGCTTGACTTGTCTTCCTTCCGCACAAAATTTCTTTGCTCCTAATTTGATAATGTTGGTGGTCATGATCTGGAGTTATGTTTACTATTGGCAATGACACAAGTTCCTCAATTGATCACTTCAGGACAGAGAGTTACTGTTCAGCAGATCCTTTTGCCAGCACCATCTGAGGTTTAGCTTGAAGAACACACAACAGGGTGTTGCTGTGTGGAGACAGTCCACTCTGTGTGGAGAGGGTCCACTCTGTGTGGAGAGGGTCCACTCCATGAGGTTCCGGGGCGTGCAAGTCTCGGATGATCTCTCCTGGTCTACAAACACCACAGCTGTGGTGAAGAAAGCTCAGCAGTGTCTCCACTTCCTGAGAGTGCTTAGGAGAAACAATCTGTAGGCTAGGCTGCTGGTCACCTTCTACAGAGCCGCCATAGAGAGCATCCTAACGTACTGCGTCACAGCATGGTATGCAGAGTGCTCAGCTGCAGACAGGAAGGCACTGCAGAGAATTAAAATAGCCCACAAATTCACAATTTACTGATCATATTGATCACTGTGCAATAAAGAATTATGACAACTATGTGCAATAACTAATTACACCAATGTGCAATTATCCAAACTCAGTGCCACTTTTACTGCTGCTACCGTATATTTATCACTCACTATTATTATTATTATTATTATTATTATTACTTATTAGCACCTACAGTACTTGTTTTTTTCTTTTCTTTTTGCTGCTTGATTTTTGTTTAACATATTATCTTTTACTCTTTTGTTTTTGGTACCATGTGAGGAGCTCTCAAATTTTGTTATACCCTGTGCAAGGACAATAAAGGCTATTTTATTCTTAATCACTTTGAGCAGTTTAACACATTGAGCAGGTGAAAGCATCACCCTGGTTCTCAAACCTGGTGGTGATGAAAAGAAGTGGCACCCAATGCCCATTGTAGGAGAACCTCGACCGAATTCCTTTGCCTTGAAGTCTCGACTTCCACCAGGTTTATCTCCCAAATAGCTTTGTTGACCCACATGGGGGTTTCCGTTGCACTCGTTAGTCCTTTGACCTAAGCTCTGCCCCCAACTGCTTCTCGATATTAATTAACACCATCTTTGCTGACATCCTAGTGGTGGTGTACTTGAATGATATTGTGGTGCATTGTGCTGTAAATTCATTGCATGAAGACTGCCTCTGTAAGGTGTAGTGGGCAAAATGCTTGCCCACTACAACATCACACAAAATTAAGAAAAGTGCATTTTTGCTGCATCTGCCATGGTGTTTGTGGGTTTGCATATACCACTGACGGCCTGAGCCCACTTCACTCCAATGCTGCATTTACATCTGTGCTATGTCTGCTTAAGTCCCCTTACCATACATAACTGTCATCATTCCTTGGAATGACTGCCTATTACTTATGGTTTGTGCATCATTGTTATGACACTACAACCCCACTCTGGTCTTGGACACCTGCATGCTCTGCTGCTGTCTGCCCTCTAAAACCCTAACTGATTACTCTGCTTATGCACCCTCATTTTAACGTACTGAGCCCTACACTTGGGACCTGAACTCCAACACCACTGTCGGCACAGTTCTGCCTCAGCCCCAGGGAGTAACTGAGCATCCAGTGACTTTGGTCCCTCTGACTGAATTGAATGCCTTTATTGTCATTGCACATACATACTGTACAACAGAATTTGAGTGCTACTCTAGTAAGGTGCATAAAACATTGATGAATAAATAAACTTATAATGAATACACACAGACATTAATTCACTTAAAAAATACAATACAATACTAAAAATATGTAAAACCGGATCATAAAAGTAGAATTAAACACAGTGGCCTGACCCAATGAATATAGTGTACAGTTATATTAAAAGGGCTAACCAGATACAATTACTCGACTTGCAACAGTAACAGCTTCTAGGAAAAAAAGCTCTTCCAGAATCTGGCTGTCTTGGTTTTGAGGCACCGGCAGATTCGAATGTTTGGGTTGATGGTGTTGAATGCTGAGCTGTAATAATGTAAGGTGCTTTAAGGTTGTGCGCAAAGCGATGGCAATGGTGTCCTCTGTTGACCTGTTGGATTTGTAGGAAAACTGCATAGGATCTAATAGTGGCTTATTTTGATGTGAGTTAATACAAGTTTCTCAAAACATTTCATGATTACAGGGGTCAGTGCCACGGGTCTGTAATTTCACTGTCTGGTATGTATGTTGCCGCTGCTCTCTGGCCGTTCAAAGTTCCTCACCCACTTTTTTAGTGTTTCGTTGTGTTCTTGGATTTCACAACACCAACAATCCATTTGTCTAATGCACCTTTGCAATTCAAAATCACCTCTGCTGACACATTATATCCTGCTGTATCTCTGGCACTTCCAGCTACTAGTGCTCGGGCTAATGCCGGTAGATAACAGAAGTCGGCTACTCGGTTTCCAGCCCTCTCTCTTGCCATTTCGCGCTACAACCTCACACAAAGGCCTCTCCATGGATCTCCTGTCCTTCTCTCGTGGCAGGAATACCCATTACTCTGTTGCTTAACTTATGAGAATACGGTTGAAGGCACCTTACTCTCCTCCACCGGAGCTGCAGCACCACCCGGACATCACCTGTTTCTCCCGCCGTCCTTACATCCATCGTGGGTCCCACCGACACATCCAGAACAACAACTCCAGTACTGTCAGCTCTACATGGTCCACCTCTTGCCGATGTCCCAGAATCTCCGGCCACACTGTCAACTACTGTGTATTAGCCCGCCCGGCTAGGTCGGCTAATGCTATCCGTGTCAAGCATGACACGTCCGCTGTTCATTTTGGCCTTCTCAACATCTGCTCACTCACGAACAAAGGACAACTTATCCACAATATCATCACTGACCGTAAGATTGACTTTTTTTCATTTTAACAGAAACCTGACAACAGCCTAAAGACTTCTCTACTCTCCATGATTCCACTCATCCTGGCTTTGTTTACGTTTCCTGTACCCGTGGCAACCTCCCCGCGAGAAGTGGAAGGTCCTACCCGTCACTGTTCCTGTGTTCATTTCATTTGAATGTCTTGTTTTTAAACTTTCTGGATCTTCATAACCGTCATTACTACAGTTCATTGCGTTTAATGTTCACATGGACAACAACACCCTGCCTTTAACCAGAGACTTTGCATCCTGCCTGGAAAGCTTTGGATTACATCTCCTCATGGACTTTCCCACCTATAACAAAGGCCACACACTGGATCTAATCTGCTGCTCTGGTCTCTTCCCCTCCAAGCCCACTGCTGATATTTTCCCTCTATCTGATCATTTCCTCCTCACCTTCAGTGTCTTTCTCTGTCTCTCTGTAATCTAAACTCCCTGCAGAATCTCATTTAGAAATATCAAGGACATTAACATTGACACTCTCTGTTCCACCACTGATAGCTTCCCGTTCCGGAACTCCCTCTCCAGCCCTGATGATCTGGCCACCCACTATAATACCTGCCTCTCCAACAGCCTCAACTCCCTGCTCCCCTAAAAACCTGATCTGTCTCCTTTTCTACCTCTGCCCCCTGGTTCACCCCTGCCCTCAGGTCCATGTGGAGTTCTAACTCTGTGACTCCATGGGTTCCAAGATGGCGCCGTCAAAGGCTGCTATGGTGTTCACGTGTGTCGTGTTATGTCTGTTTAGTGTTAGTTTTGTTAGTGGGTATACTTCTTATGCGAGAGAAGTACTACTACACATCCGTGATTCAATGCCATCCGACATTGAACCAACAATACTCACTCGATCCACTGATATCCTGGATATCCTGGTTAGAGGTACGACGTTCTTCGTTGGTGTGGTCAGGTGGACCCGGCGGCAGCGTGGTAGGAGAGGAGGCTGCCTGGTTCAACTTCGCCGTAGGAAATCTCTCCCCCCTCTCCCAGGTATTTTCCTGGGTAATGTAAACTCCCTTGTCAATAAAATGGACGAGCTCCGGCTGTTGGTCTGCAGGAAAAATGACTTCCACTCCACGGCTGTCTTTGCCCTGGTTGAAACTCATCTGTCCCCGGCAGTCCCGCACGAGGTTGTTCAGCTAGAGGTCTTTTCCGTGGTCCACGCCAACAGGGTCTTCCAGGCCGTTGGAAAGCCACGCAGAGCAGGATTATTGATTTTTGTGAACAACTGCTGGTGCTCGGAGGTTACAGTCATCCACCAACACTGTTCACCCCCACTTGAGTCACTCATCATTCTCTGTTGTCCGTTCTATTCCCCACAGGAGTTTAGCTACGCTCTTGCTGATCAGCTGTTGGAGGTGGAGCGGAATCACCCGGACAGTTTTGTCACAGTTCTTGGGGACTTCAACCAGGCTCACCTGAGTAGGGTTCTACCTAAATACCGGCAGCAGGTCACATGCCCCACCCGCGGACTAAACACGTTGGATCACTGCTACTGCACCATCAAGCAGGCTTACCACTCGGTCCCGCGCACTGCGCTGGGAAAAGGCGACCATCACCTCATCCACCTGATCCCTCGCTACAGGCAAAGACTTAAAACCTCCAAACCTGTGGTGAGGAGCTACAGGGTGTGGTCTAGCGATGCATGTGAGCATCTCCGTGCCTGGCTGGAGAGTGCAGGCTGCGACGACATATTTCTGTCTCTATCTGTCTGTCTCCTGGCAGTGACCTTTTGTCTGTCCTCTTGTCCCAGACCAAACCCACAGACCTCTGGGAGTCTTTCTGTCTTAGTGTCTGTGTCTGTTAACTAGCTGCAGAGTCAATGAGAGCTGGAAAGACATTCCCACTTCTCCCAGTTTTCCCAGTTGTCCATCTCACAGCCAGAATTCCCGATCTGCCTGGACAGACAAACAAAGACCAACAGGAGGGAAATGTCCTTTTCCGTCCATTTTAGTTTTTTAGGTCTCAGAAAGTTGATCTCCTGAGGGTCGGACTCAAACCTCCGACCTCCTGTGTCTGTCCAGACGCCTACGCCATCGTGTCCTTCCTCCATCAGTCCCAGAGGACGGTGACGGTGCGGAACACCCTGAACCCCACCTGGGACCAGACTCTCATCTTCTACGAGGTGGAGATCTTTGGAGATCCCAAAGCCACCACGTCCAACCCTCCCAACGTGGTGGTGGAGTTGTTTGACGAAGATTCTTACGTGAGTGTTGGACCTTCTAGGTCCGTCCTGCGTGTCCTCGTCCTCTGACAGAAGCTGCGACGAGGTCTTCAACCGTCTTCTCTGATTCTCTCCAACAGGGAGCAGATGAGTTCCTGGGTCGATGCGTTTGTCAGCCCTCGCTCACGTCCTGTCCTCGTCTCAGCTGGTTCCAGATCCGTCATGGAGACAGGAATGCTGGAGAGCTTCTGGCTGCGTTTGAGCTGATCCCCAGGGAGAAGGTCTGATGTTCTCCTCACCTCGCAGACAAGGTCAAACTTTGACTCTGGACTAAAGGTGGATCTTTTTGTCTCCACAGCCTTCTCTCCACCACCTTCCAGGACTGGAGGTCAGTTATTTCTCTCGTTTGTCATTTTGTGACGTCACGCTCACATCAGTTCAGCCCTCTGGCCCTAGGGGGCAGCAGTGGACCAGCAGTGGGATGTGTTGTGGCAGGAAGAGTGTTTGGATTTCTGTTGAACTCTAACGGAGTCATTACTTCTCTCTTCCATTTTTAACTCCTCTGTATGTTGGGTCCTCCTCCTCCACCTCCTCCTCCTCCTCCTCCTCCACAGGGAGACATCGGCACCTCCACCCACGTTCTGGACGAGGTAAAACCCAAACAAAGAGACCAGGGCTGACTCCTGCTGACCGGCACACGCCGACTTTACACAAAGAAAATGTTTATTCTGGGAATGTTGGACGTTAACTTTGGAGGACACTTCATTTTCCCTTATTAACTGGTACCAGTCCATGTCTCAGGGAATCTGTCCAATCACAGGCCTTTGCTAACGGCCACAGTGACCAGTGAGACATTAGCAAAGCAGATATTACCAGGTGACCAAAATAGAAACCCTGAAAAACACAGTCGGTCCAAGTGAAGCTGGACCATCTCCAACCTGACCAGCACCTCTGGTCTCTAAACCACCTGCAGGTTGTCTCCTCCTCCTCCTCTGTTTCAGATTCAGATTCAGATTCAGAAACTTTATTTATCCCCGTGGGGCAATTGAGAGAGTTGTTTCTTCATTGTCTCCTTTGTTGTCTTCTCCATTGTCTCCTGGGTTGTCTCCTGGGTTGTCTCCTCCATTGTCTCCACTATTATCCTCTCTGTTGTCCCCCGGTGTTGTCTCCTCTGTCGTCTCCCCTGCTGTCTTCTCCATTATTGTCTCCTGTGTTGTCTCCTACGTTGTCTCCTACGTTGTCTCCTGTGTTGTCTCCTCCACTGTCTCTTCTGTTGTCTCCTTCATTGTCTCCTCCGTTGTCTCCTTCATTGTGTCCTCTGTTGTCTCCTCCATTGTCTCCTCGATTGTTTCCTCCTTTGTCTCCTCCGTTGTCTCCTTTATTGTCTCCTTCGTTGTCTCCTCTGTTGTCTCCTCTAATGTCTCCTCCGTTGTCTCTTCTGTTGTCTCCTCTGTTGTCTCCCCTATTATCCTCTCTGTTGTCCCCCGGTGTTGTCTCCTCTGTTGTCTCTCCTGCTGTCTTCTCCATTATTGTCTCCTGTGTTGTCTCCTCCGTTGTCTTCTTCATTGTCTCCTCTGTTGTCTTCTTTGTTGTCTTCTCCATTGTTTCCTCTGTTGTCTCATCCATTGTCTCCTCCGTTTTCTCCTCTGTTGTCTTCTCTGTTGTCTCCTCCATTTTTCCCTCTGTTGTCTCCCTGTTGTCTCCTCTGTTGTCTCCTCCGTTATCTCCTCCCTTGTCTCCGTGGTCTTGAACCCACCTGGTCAGACCAGTGACCAGTGACCAGTTAGAAGTGTCCAAAAACACATGTTGTCTTCAAAATCCAAACATTATTCTAGTGACCGTGGTGTAGAAGACGTAGAGAAAAGGTGTCTCTGTGTCCGTGACTCAGGTGTGACTGTGTCCTCAGACAAACCATGTTGTGTTGGTGATGAAAGAGTTGGACACTGACCTGAGGGGACAGATGTCCTCCCCGGTTCTGGGGGCTCATTTCTAACTGTGTTTTTTTGTCTTCTCTGCAGTTGCTGTTTTGTGGATTTCCCTCTGAGGACCTGCAGCAGTGGGTGAGACGGACACAGACGCTGGTGCTCCAGTCAAACACACACCAGTCTGGACCAGTGGTGACGCTGGTTTCCTCTGTTTGAACCCACAGCCGGACGAGTCCGACGTCCCCTTCCTGCCTCCTCAGAGAGAACCCAACGTCTTCGTGGTTCCTCAGGGAATCAAACCCGTTCTTCAGAGAACGGCTATCGAGGTCTGCTCACCTTCTGTCCCTGCCTCGTCCTCTGAGGAAACGTCACAACATTTCAATAAAACCTGGACATGTTCTTCTCAGGTCTTGGCGTGGGGCGTCCGAAACCTGAAGAGTTTCCAGTTGGCCAGCGTTACCTCTCCCAGCCTGCAGGTGGAGTGTGGAGGCACGGTCGTCCAGAGCTGCGTCATCCGCAGCATGAAGAAGAAACCCAACTTTGACGTCAACACTCTGCTGCTGGACGTGGTGAGAACAAACACAGGGCCCCACATTCACAAATGTCCAATGGAAGACAAGTGGGAGGTTGGACGGTCAGCAGGTGAAGGA
>JAFBJS010054655.1:37022-70002 GCA_016785265.1 Paraplagusia blochii | reverse complement strand
GGCCCAGTTTTACACAGCCATCATCGAGTCCATCCTGTCCTCCTCCATCATCACCTGGTTCCCTGCTGCAGCAGCTAGGGACCTCTCCAAGCTGCAGCGGGTGATCCGCTGTGCTGAGCGGGTGATTGGCCGTCCCCTGGCACCCCTAAAATCCTTGCATGACTCCAGGGCAATTAAGAGGGCAAGAAAGATTATGGCTGACCCCTCCCATCCTGGCCATGGCCTACTCACCCTCCTTCCCTCTGGCAGGAGACTGCGACTTCCAAGGACCACAAGGGTCCGCCATAGGCAGAGTTTCTTCCCCTCAGCCGCTAGGCTGCTGAACTCCTTGGGCTTCATTCCCGCCCCTGCATCCAAAGCAGCACGCTAAATTGCACACAATTTATTTATTTATTTTTTTATTTTTTTTCAACATTGTCTGTTTCATGTATGTCCGGTTGTGTCTTCTGTACACTGGAACACCAAGTAAAATTCCTATGTGTTTCTTTTGCACAATGGCAATAAAAGGATCTGAATCTGAATCTGAATCTGAATGATATCCAAAAACAGACAATTAGAACTACTCTACAGGAAAACCCGTCTAACCATCTACAAGGACATGTAGTGTACATGTCCTTGTGTACACTATGTGTTTTTGCCCACGTCACTCAATACAAGAACCTAATCTCTCAAACCAGAACAAATTATGACACTGGCCTCATCCATTCAAATCAAGAAACCCCCAAAACCCTCTTCTCAGTCCTCAACAAAATCCTCCAGCCACCCACTTCTCTTCCTCCCCACCTCTATTCCGCAGAAACCTGCAACTCCATACTGGACTTCTTCAACGACAAAATAATCAACATTCACCAACACCTTCATCAAAACATGCCAGTTCTCACTGCGCCTGAACCCCTTCTTCCATGCAACCTCCTCTTAAGTTTCCTTCTTCCATCTACTTCTGTAATTTCTGACCTCATTATCAAGTCCAAGCCCACCACATGCCATCTCGACCCATTCTCCACAACTTTGGTCAAATCATGCTTCCCCTCTCTGCTCCCCCTTACTTCTGCCATTAAACTGCTGCTGTCACCCGCTTACTGAAAAAAAAAAACTGGTTCAGACCCAAACATTTTTGATAACCAACGCCCGATTTCCTATTTTCCTTTCATTTCCAAAATCCTTGAAAGAACTGTTGCCTCCAAGCTCCACTCCCACATATCCCACCACTCACTTTACGAGCCCTTTCAATCTGGTTTCTGCCCCCGCTCTTCTCAGAATAACAAATGGCCTCCTCACTGCAGCTGACTAGCCATTCTCATCCTCCTTGACCTAACAGCTGCTTTTGATACAATCACACACCCTATTCTCCTCAGTCGACTGTCCACTATTGGTATTTCTCAAACACCCCTCTCCTGGTTCCATTCTTACCTCACTGGCCGCTCCCAATATGTCCAACTTGGATCCATCACTTTAGAATCTTCCCCAGTTACGACAGTTGTGCCCCAGCGTCAGTCCTGGGGCCTCTTCTCTTTATCATATACCTACTCCCCTTTGGCCACGTCCTCCGTAAATACAACATCGATTTCCACTGCTTCGCGGATGACACCCAGCTCTACCTAGCATGTAAACCCAACTCAACACTCTCACCCCCCTCCCTCACTGCTTGTCTCTCAGAAATCCAATCCTGGTTCACTGCAAATTTTCTCAAATTAAATGGCAACAAATCCTGTTTCACTGCAAATTTTCTCAAATTAAACGGCAACAAAACAGAAATTCTCCTTCTTGGCACCAAAACTATTCTTTCTTAAGTTAACAGCTTCACCCTCAGCATTGACAGTTCCACAGTTCCCCTTCCCCTCAGGTTAGGAGTCTGGGTGTCATCCTGGACAGCACACTCTCCTATCGGACACACATTAACTCCATAACCCGCACAGAATACCTCCACCTCCACAACATCAACAAACTCTGCCCCTTCTCACCCCCCACACTGCTGCTGTTCCACAGCCTCGTTACATCCCGACTTGACTATTGCAACTCCCTCCTCTACGGGCTCCCCCAAAAGTCTGTGCACAAATTACAACTAGTCCAAAATGCAGCCGCCCGCATTATAACGAAGACACCTTCCCAATGTCACATCACCCCCGTCCTTCAGCACCTTCACTGGCTCCCAATCAAATCTTGTGTCCACTACAAACTTCTCCTGCTTACATACATGGCCATTCACAATCTTGCCCCACCTAACTATCTGATCTCCTCCACATTAAAATCCCCTCTTGGTCTCTCTGTTCCTTTTACTCCATCCACCTCTCTGTCCCACCTGCCCACCTCAGCACTATGGGAGCCAAAGCATTCAGCCACTCTGGTCCCTATCTCTGGAACACCCTACCTCAGGATCTCAGGAATTGTGACTCTCTTCCCGTGTTCAAAACCCAACCCAAAACATACCTGTTCCAGACAGCTTACTCCCAATAACCTCCCTCCTGCTTTTTATGCTTTTGTTCCTTGTCTCAAATGTTGGTACCTGTATTTTGTAGTTGTTTTTGGGACGGGGATAACGGTGGAAGACATCACAAAGGAGCGGTCGGTGGTTGTGAAGAGTGGAGTGTTAAAAAAAAAAATGTTGGGGAAGACAGAGCAGAGCTGGTTGGCACAGGATTTAGGCACTTCCCCTGGAATTCCTTCAGGTCCAGCAGACTTCTTCGGGTCCACTGACCTGAGGACACACCGGACATCATGCTCCTTTACCTTAAATGGTTGAGTTGCAGGCATCACATTTACAGATGGTTTGTTTCTCTCGAACCAAGCAAAAAAACCCTTTCGGCTTATCCCATTTTTCAGGGGTTGCCACAGCGAGTCACCAATTTCCATCTCACCCTGTCCTCCGCATCCTCAACTCCAACTCCAACCACCTCCATGTCCTCACTGCATCCATAAATCTCCTCTTTGGCCTCCCTCTTCGTCTCTTACCTGGTAGCTCAATGTCTAGCATTCTTCTCCCAATATAATCACTGTTCCTCCTCTGAACATGTCCAAACCATCTCAGTCTGGCTTCTCTAGCTTTTTCTCTAAACCTTCCTGTCTGTGTTTTCCCCCTGATCACCTCGTTCCTGATCCTGTCCATCCTTGTCACCCCCAAAGAGAATATCAGCATCTTTAACTCTGCCACCTCCAGCTCTACCTCTTGTCTTCTACCTATTCCTAGTGTCTCTAGTCCGTACATCATGGCTGGTCTCACAACTGTCCTGTAAACTTTTCCCTTCACCTTGGCTGACACCCTTCTATCACAGATCACTCCAGTTGTTCCATCCTGCCTGTACTCAATTCTTCACCTCTCTTCCACAGTCTCCACTGCTCTGAACAGTTGAGCCCAAGTTTCTGAACTCCTCCACCTTCTCCACCTCTGCTCCTTGTAACCTCACCACTCCACTGTTCCCCTTTTCATTCTCACACATGTACTCGGTCTTGCTACGACTGACCTTTATTCCTCTTCTCTCCAGTGCAAACCTCCACCTCTCTAGGTTCTCTTCTAGCTGTTGCCTGCTCTCACTGCAGATCACAATATCATCTGCAAACATCATTGTCCATGGAGACTCCTGTCTGACCTCATCTGTCAATCTGTCCATCACCAGAGCAAACAAAAAGGGGCTCAGGGCAGATCCTTGATGAAGTCTCACCTCCACCTTAAAGTCCTTTGTACTTCCAACAGCACACCTCCCCACCGTTGTGCTGTTCTCATACATATCCTGCACCATAACATGTCTAACATACTTCTCAGCCACTCCTGACTTCCTCATACAAAACCACAGTTCCTCCCTTGGATCCTGGTCACAGGCCTTTTCTAAGTCCACAAAAACACAATGAAGCTCCTTCTGACCCTCTCTGTGCTTCTCCATCAACATCCTCAAGGGAAATATTGCATCTGTGGTATTCTTTCTGGGCATAAAACCATACTGCAATGCAAATCTCTACCTCTTTCCTTAACCAAGCCTCAACTACTCTTTCCCAAATCTTCATGGTATGGCTCATCAACTTTATTATTATTACTTTATTAATTGCTACAGCTCTGCACATCACCCTTATTGTAAATTGGTACAAGAACACTTTTCCTCCACTCATCAGGCATCTTGTCGGTCTCCAAATTTCTATTGAAGAGCTGAGTGAGAAAACTTACCGCTTCTTCCCCCAAGCACTCCCATACCTCCACTGGTATGTCATCGGGACCAACTGCCTTTCCCCTCTTCATCCTCTTTCTAATCTGATCGACCTTCTCCCTGTTAGGAGCTGGCTCCTCATTCCTACGCTACCTATCATTTTCCTCATTTAACAACTCCTCAAAGTACTCCCTCCATCTTCCCAGCACACGTTCCTCAAAGGTGATGACTTTTCCATCTCTGTCCTTAATTAATCTCACCTGCTGCACATCCTTCCCAGATTGGTTTCTCTGCCTTGCCAATCTGTACAACTCTTTTTCTCCATCCTTCGTGTCTAACCTCTCGTACAACTCCTCATATGCCTTTTGTTTGGCCTTGGCCACTTCCCCTTTCACCTCCCTTGCCGTCTGTCTGTACTCCAGTCTATTCTCCTTTGTCCTGTCACTATCCCATCTCTTCTTTGCTAGTCTCTTCCTCTGGACACTCTCCTGGACCTCAGTATTCCACCTCCAGGTCTCTTTGTCCTCCTTGCTCCATCCAGAGGAAACACCTAGCACCTTCATAGCTGTCTCCCTAATGACTTTAGCAGTGGTCTCCCAGTCATCTGGGAATTACCCACCGGAGCCCAACACTGTTCTGACTTCTTTTCCAAAGTCATCACAACATTCCTCTTTCCTTAACTTCCACCACTTGATCTTCTGCTCTGTCTTTAACTTCTTCTTCTTCTTCTTCTTCTGACCTCTATTTTCAGGTTGCATACTACCATCCTATATTGTTTGGCCACACTCTCACCTGCCACCACCTTACAGTCACTTATCTCCCGGAGATTACCTCTTCTACAAAGAATTTAATCTACCCGAGTGGACCTGCCTCCACTCTTGTATGTCACCCGGTGTTCCTCTCTCTTTTGGAAATAGGTGTTTACCACGGCCATTTCCAATCTTTTTGCAAAATCCACCACTGCCTGTCCTTCCAAATTTCTATCCCTAACTCCAAACCGGCCCATCACTTCCTCATCCCCTCTGTTCCCTTCTCCTACATGGCCATTGAAGTCTGCTCCAATTACAACTCTCTCTCCCCTGGGGAATCTCTCCACAACCAAATCCAGCTCATTCCAAAACTTCTCCTTTTCTGCTAACTCACAGCCTACCTGTGGAGCATAACCACTGACAACATTCAACATCACTCCTTTATTTCTACCTTCACACACATCAACCTGTCTGACACCCGTTTCACATCCACCACGTTACTTGCATACTTTTTCCCCATGATCACCCCAAATCCATTTCTCTTCCCATCTTATCCATGGTAGAATAACTTAAAACCTCCACCAATATTTCTGGCCCTGCTGCCCTTTCACCTGGTCTCCTGTACACACAACACATCCACTCTTCTCTCCATCATGTCAGCAAGCTCTCTACCTTTCCCCCGTCATTGTACCTACATTCAGGGTTCCCACTTTCAGACCAACACTTGTAACTTTCCTCTTTTCCCTCTTTGTCTTTATCAACCTTCCTCCTCTTCTTCTTCTTTGTCTTCGACCAACAGTAGTCCAATTTCCAACAGTACTCTGTAGGTTAACAGCACGGTTGGCGATCGTTAACCCGGACCCCGACCGATCCGGTATGGAAATCTTTTTGTTGACTCGTATCATAGATTTGGCTACATGTTTTTACGCCGGATGCCCTTCCTGACGCAACCCTCACCATTTATCCGGGCTTGGGACTGACACTCAAAACACTGGTTTGTGGGCAAAAAATAAATAAATAAATAAGTAAATAAAACAAAACAAACAAACGGAAAAACAGTTCAGCTCTTCAGCTAGTGAGGCATGTATGTCGATGAGTGTTGAATTACTGCTCTTATAATTGGTGATATGTTTAATACCCTGCGCTGTCTAGGACTATTGCTGCTAAAATGTTTTTCTATTTTGTTTTTATAGTTCTGTTTAGCTTCCTTGATGCCTCTTTTCAGGAATGCTTGAGCTGAGCTGTAGCTGACACTGTCCCCTGACCTTTTAGCAACATCTCTAGCCTTGAGTAAAATCTGGACATTTTTATTTATTCATGGTTTCTTATTTGAAAAGACTTTAACCTTCTTGTCTACTGTGACTATGTCCACGCAGGTTGTGATATAGCTTAAAACAGTGCAGTCTTCCAGTTGTGGTTGTGTAAAAATATGCCCATACAGTATGTGCATTCAAAACAATCCTGTAGCTGTGTCAGTGCCCCCTCTGGCCAGGTTTCAACGGTGCTTATCACAGGATTAATCCTACTCTTGAGGGGTATGTAAGCTGGTATGAGGAGCAGTGACAGATGATCAGAAAGTCCCAGATGTAGGAGGGCAACTGTTTTGTACGAATGGCATTTGTGGAGACATGCGTCGAATGTGTTTTTCCCTCATGTGACACATTTCACATGTTGGTGAGGTTCAGGTAGTACAGTAGTGAGACGTGCTTGGTTGAAGTCCCCCAAGATTATATGGACTCCCTTCAGATAAGCTTTCATCTGTTAACTGACTGATTGTGGAGTGGAGGTGGGCAGCCTCACTTCTGCCTCCGCTCTGTCTTCCGACCTCCGCCGCACTTCAGGTCCGACAACAATCCAGGGGGAGCCTGCTGGTCTTGCAATTCAATCCGGAATGTTTTTACCACAATGAATGTGCTTGATGACGATTCCTTTGAACTGTAATCCATAATTAATAAGATCTTGCCTGCTGTAGATGTAATTAGCCCGACAAGTCACCAGCATATATGCTCTACTACACACAAAAACACTAACTAAGCACCAAACTAGAAAGCCAGAAGCCGCTGCACTCATGCACGCCGCCAGAAAAAGGGTGCTCTGAAGCAAGTTCTGAAAATATAATTGAATATGGCCCACACATGAACTTGAACTTAACTTTGTTGCAGTTCTCGAGATTAACACCAGATGGAGCCAACAGTTACTTAGCTTTGTGGAGTTACTCCTTGCTAAACAAAATCAAGCAAAGGAAACTTTTACTACAGTCACCAGAAATGGCAGAACCAAAGTGACGCAAAATAGCAAGTGAGTGCAGAAGATTTCAGACACGGTGGGAAAATGACAATTTTTTCAAAGAAATCAATGGAAAGTGTGTCTGTTTGATTTGCAATGTAGCTGTTGCTGTTATGAAAGAGTATAATGTCCGTCGGCACTATGAGACCAAACATCAGAGCTACGCATTGTACACCGGTGCTGAACGAACAGAGGAAATCAAGCAAATGGCCGCCAGCTTCCAAGCTCAGCAACAATATTTTTTTCGTGCTAACAAAAAAACAGGAGAACCCCACAGCTGCAAGCTATGAAGTCGCTAAACTTATAGCCCAGCACGGCAAATCATTCACAGATGGTGATTTTATAAAGCAGTGTCTCATCAAAGTTACAGAAATAATGTGCCCGGAAAAAGTGCAGGATTTCAACATCGTGAGCTTGTCCAGAAATACAGTGGTACGGCGAATCGAGGACTTGTCAACTAACTTGAAAGATCAGCTGAGAGAGAAAGCTTGCGCTTTTGATTTTTATTCCATAGCATGCGATGAGAGCACAGATGCCACAGACACCGCACAACTGTAGATGCAAATTTTTGCTGTACAGAGGAGCTGCTTGACATGATGAGCCTAAAAGGCACAGTGACGGGCAAAGATATTTTTGAAGCTGTGTCAGATGGAATTGAAAAGATTGGACTCAAATGGGACAAGTTATGTGTAGTAACAACGGATGGAGCCCCAGCAATGACAGGCGAGCACAAAGGAATGGCGTCGATGGTGTGCGCCAAAGTAAAAGAGAGTGGAGGTGAGGATTCGATTGCACTGCATAAGCCACCAAGAAGTACTGTGCGCTAAAACTTTCCAGGTCGGTGATGTGATGAACACTGTTGTAAAAACTGTCAATATAATTTGAGCTAGAGGACTGTACCACAGAGAATTCCAAGCTTTCCTATCTGATATGGATGCTGAATACAGGGATGTGCTGTACCACTCTGATGTGCGCTGGCTCAGCCGCGGATCTGTACTGCAGAGGTTTTATTTACTGAGATCAGAGATCAATCAGTTTTTGAAAGAGAAGGGTCGGCCTCTTGATGAGTTGAGTGACCCTCTATGGCTGGCAGACTTGTTCCATAAAGCTGCAGTCTCTTTGAAGGAGCTTGAAGTAGTGCCCACACTGGACACCTTGCACACACAGCTCCACACCTTTATCTGTATCAGCGACTGGATTATTTTTCCCTCATTTTCACTGTACCCCCCATACATGGATACTAGCATGACTAGCACAGTCAACACGACTAGCACGGCAAACCCCCACAGGCCCTGAAGATTCACAGATTCTGTCAAGCTTGGATACCCCCTGATCCTCTGGGAGAGCCAGGTGAGAATTAGGAACCTCCCGGACCCTGGCCTCCCTCCTGTTCCACTCCTACTTCGGTCCTAACACCTACTAAATCACTCCACTATTTCAGAAATAGTGACTTTCAGCTGACGCCCTCCTGACCAGTGCTCTCTTTCCAAACCTGGCTTGCATCCCCCCGGCTCTCAAGCCACTTCGAAGCCTTATCACAGGCTGCCGACGATCCCCCTGAAGACTCATGGAGGCGCTCAACACTTTAGACCTCACGCTCAACAACGTCTGACTTGCGCCGGAGAATGCTGAAAGAAGCAGTTTGCAGAAACTACGTGTGCCGTACACATAACACGGTTGCAAGAACCGTCAGCCTGCCAAACGCCAAAGCTCCACCCACACAGGCTCCATGGAAGAATTCCGTCCTCCACGGCAACGGCAACTACAACCCACCATCAGGATGGTCCATCTCGTCGCCCCCTATTTCCACCATCAGCAGTGGTAATCGGGGACTCAACCATCAGAAAAATCAGGTTCTTCATTGCCAAAAGCCTCTGCTACCCTAGCTCCACCATCCTGGATATTCTGACGGAACTCCCCATCTTGCTCCACTCCCACCGTCCATTCAACGTATTGTGATCCATATCAGGCTAAACAACGTCCAACGCTGTGAGTTAACTCTTATACTTAAAAAAAAAGGTTGTGTTTCTGCTGCAAGCAGCAGCAGAAGTGAACAGCTGAGCTTTGGATCACAACATCTTGGCAGTGTAAGTTGGTTTTTGATCTTTCTTCTTACCTCCTACATTCTCCTTATTTCTCTCCCGCTCCGGCCTTGTGCTAGCTGTGCTAGCTAGCTGGGATGCTGGGTGAGCATCCCTGCTAAAAGAGCATTGTTCCTGACCAAAGCCCTCAGAGGGCCACGTACCGTTTCAGGTCTCTAATCGTTATGCCCCACTCGACTACACACCCGTCGATGGTAAAACTCTGGTCATAGGGGACTTTGTATTGCAAAAAGTAAAGCTACCAAGACCAGCGGCCCTAGTCTGTATCCCAGGCACGAGAGCTAGCGACAAAGAGTCCAACCTGAAGCTGCGTGCTACATCTAAGGATAAAGACAACAACATGTCATCCACGTCGGCATTAACCTACGATTGCATCAATCTGAGGTCACTAAAACTAGTGTAACTGACTCTGTAATTCTCTCTGGCCCAATTTGGCAAATGATGAGATGTTTAGCTGCTCATCATCACTTAACTGTTGGCTATCGAGGTGGTGTCCCACAAAGTGTGTGGGTTATATAGGCAATTGGCGGAATTTCCTGGGTAAACCTGGTCTCATTAGGAGAGACTGACTCCGTTTCCATTGGAAGGAGCTGCTCAGCTGTCTAGTAATCTGGCCAGGTGTATTAGTTCACCACCCACCTGACTCAAAATTAAGACCAGGTGGCAGAGCAGTAGTTTAACACACTCCTCTACGCTTCCCTCTGGTCTGTTACCCACCCAAAACCATATAAACCCCATAGAGATTGTGTCTGTCCGGCAAAACTGACTTTCTGACTTTCAAAATGATTTGCAGAGGAACTATTCCTAGTAATTTCATCAAAATTTGTAGCTCTTCTGTACTACCACAGGACAGGAGAATTAAATGTGGATTGCTTAATATCCATGTCCACCAAAGCCACCATCATTAATGAACTAATTTCAGACTACAAAATTGATGTGCTGTGCCTCTCAGAGACCTGGCTGTGTGATGATGAATTTGTTAGTTTAAATGAGGCCTCTCCACCCAGTCACAAAAATTTTCATGTGCCTCGAGGTTCTGGTCCTGGAGGTGGGGTGGCAGCCATCTTTAATCATACTTTATCAAACACCCCTAAATCTGACATTGTCTATAAATCTTTTGAAAGCCTTGTCATCAGTCTTTCTCACCAAAATGGGAAGACAGTTTTAATTGCCATAGTCTACCGTGCTCCTGGTCCATACTCTGATTTTCTATCTGAATTTCAAGAGTTTCTTTCCAATTTAGTCATTAAAACTGACAAAGCCGTTGTTGTTGGGGATTTTAATATTCATGTAGATGTGGCCAAAGACAGTTGCAATATTGCTTTTAAGTAAGTTATTGAATCCATTGGCTTCTCCCAATCCCCTTATTTGGCACCTCCTTATTAGATGGCACCTCCTTATTAGATATAATCAATGTATCCCTTAAAATTGGCTATGCCCCCCCTAAATCTCAAGGTTGCCCTCAATTAACCACTCCTTAAGAAACCCTCCCTCGGCCCAGAGGTCCTTGCTATTTATAGGACCATCTCAAATTTAGTTTTTATATCTAAAATCTTAGAAAAGAGTTGTTGCTGACCAGCTCTCTGATTACTTAAATTGCAACAATCTATTTCCAGTCAGGCTTTAGAGCTAACCATAGCACTGAGACCACTCTGGTCAGAGTCAATTATGACCTTTTGATGGCTTCAGACCAGGGTTCTGTCTTGGTGCTAGTATTGTTAGATCTTAGTGCAGTATTTGATCCAGTTGACCACCAGATTCTATTGATGAGGCTGGAGAACCTACTTGGAATCAGTGGCACTGCCTTAAATGGTTTCGGTCATACTTAACTGACCGATATCAATTTGTTCATATCAATAACACTCGGTCCCCACGCACCACGGTTAGCCTTGGTGTCCCGCAGGGATCAGTGCTTGGTCCAATCTTGTTCATCCTCTATATGCTCCCATTAGGCAATGTCATCAGAAATTCATTATACTGACTTCCACTGTTATGCTAAATGACACTTAATTATATTTATCAATTAAGGCTGCTGAACAAGATCATCTGCAGCCACTTAAATCCTGAGTAAAATCTTTTTATCTCTGATAAAAACCTAGGTGTTATTTTTGACCAGGAGCTTTCTTTTAAATCCCATATTAAATATGACTGCCTACTTTCATCTACGTAACATTAGGAAAGTTAGGCAGATACTTCCCTTAGATGCAGCTGAGAAGCTGGTCCATGCCTTTATTACTTCTTGGCTGGACTATTGCAACTCTTTATTAGCTGCATGCGTGGCCGGTTCTCTGAGAACTCTGCAGCATATCCAGAACACAGCAGCTCGTGTTCCTACCAAGACTAGGCAGAGAGACCATATCCCCCCGGTCCTCGCCTCTCTTCATTGGCTTCCAGTTCGCTTTAGAATTCAGTTCAAAAGCCTATTGTTCACCTTTAAGGCCCTCCATGGGCTAGCAGTTGATACAACCCTGTCAACCCACTAGAACTCTTCGTTCTTTAGAGGCAGGTCTTCTTGTGGTTCCACGAATCTCCAAATCTAGATTTGGAGCCAAAGCTTTCTGCTATCAGCCCCCTCTACTCTGGAACCAGCTGCCAGTCCTAGTCCGGAGGCCAACACAATCTCTACCTTCAAGATTCGATTGAAGACTTTTCAATTTGACAGTGCCCATGATGGCCTGCTGAACCTAAGGTTCTAGATATGCTGTTGCAGGCTGCGGATGTGGGGGGGTTCTGTGCCACACTCTACTGCTGTTCTCTATTTCTATCTCTTCCCCCCTCCTAATTCTTCAACATCTCCTTATTCCTCTCTCAAACATTGCAATAGATTTAACACCTGGCGGGGGCTTCAAGTACCCGGACTCTCTGTCTGCCCTGTAGACTTCCATTGGCGTGGGCCAGACTCAGGACTGCACCCATCTCCCCAAGTACCCTGCTCGCCGAGATCTGGGCCCAGGACGTCATGGACTTAATCTTAGCCATGGAAGGACTTTATAAACTTCAAAGACTTAAAGCAATGGAAGTAGTTTGTCTGCCTGTGGTGATTAGTGTGATTAGTGTGATACCAGATATATTTATTCTAATAATAACTGTATATAACATAATCCCACTACTTCAATATAATATAACTATATATATATGTGTGTGTGTGTGTATATATATATATATATTACACTCTTGTTTTTACGTTTAATGTAAAAAAAAAGAAACGTCTAGTGTTGGACAGAATAAAACAGTGCTTTCCAAAAACAGTGCTTAACATTATAAACCGGGCTCAATCAGCCCTCACAACAATAGGCAATATAAATGGGCACGGATAGAAACAGCTGCACTATAAGAGTAAAAAGCCCTCTTTAATGAGAGAGAGAAAAAAAAAAAAATCAGCATCATCACAATGTAAATGACCCTTCTCGTTGATGACATGAGAGACAACACCGGACGGCAATTCACTGGCAAATGTCTGAGAAATACTTATTTGAATACGATTAGTCATGCACACATGACATAGCGCGGCTACAGAAACTTCATATGTTTAGAAAAAAACTGCGTCTTAAACGGGGGAGAATGGCTGGTTCTCCAAGACAATGAACTTTGTGAAGTTTGTCCGATTTTACTTGCTCTTCTCTGTTCTTTACTCTATTCTTAGTCTTAAAGAGAGAGAGACAGCTCTCAGTGCACTTCCTAAAACTAAAATCCTGATATGACACTTGATTAAAAAAAAAAAAACTTGCTGGTGAACTGCTGCTGATGCTGTTCACTGAGTCCATTGTTTGTTTGTTTTTTCTTTACTTCGCTGCATAAAAACGCCTGGGGATAAAGTGGTAATTTTTTCCTCCAGCCTCATATGACCAGCTCCTTTTAGTCATCTTCCCTCTTTCAACCGAGTTTTATTCGACTTCAGCAGACTGATTGGACTGATTGATTAAATGACTGGCTTCAAGCCTGCAAATCCCTAGAATTAGCCTTCATACATGTAGATATATTCAATCTTTTTTTGGACCGCACTTCGTTTTACGCAATGGCGTCCACCCAGGTTCAGCCCGCTAGCAGCAAACATCCGGCAAGATATCTCCTTGACACGTAGCTGACCAGTGTTTATAAATAGTACTCATACCCAACTTCCGCCACTCTCCTGCCCCTTATAAGCTCCTTAAAGTATGGCCTCAACTTCCTGCCGGGAAAATAATGTAACTCATTATAGCATACCATCATCATAGATTTCGAAAATGCATGACCCCAGGCTATGGGCACAAAAACCTCAACAATATTTTAACAACCCGTGACAGTAGAAATTCCATATCACTAGTCACGGCAGCTTTTCTCACTGTACGCTCCCTTACTGAGAAAAGCTTTATAATAAATCAATTTATCACAGATAAAAATATAAATGTCTCGCTTCTCGCCAAAACTTGGCTTAAGGAGGACGGGGCAGCGTCTTTGATCAAAGCCTGCCCCCCCCAATTACAACTTACTTCATGTCACAAGGCAAAGCAAGAGATGCGGCTTTGTAGCAATCATCTTACCGGATAAATCCATTTGTACCGAGAACGAACTAGGCACCTTTTCATCCTGTCCAAACTTTGTATTGGACTGTTCCAATCTCCTGTCTGAAGTAGTCACAAACTATGTTAAAGTTACTATAGCAGAAGATATTCCACGTTAATAAAGTAGATGACATTAATTTCAAAGAGTTACTAAGCACTTTAGACAGGTTTGGACTAGCTCAACACATGGCTGAGGCCACTCACCGTCTATCAGATATTTCTGTCTGACCATTTATGCATTCATTTTCAATTCCCTCTTACTGCTTTAAAACATTATGGCCACTATCAAATTCATACTTGCCGTCTCGACACCTAAGCTGAACTCCATATCCACAGTATTTTCATACACTTTGTTTTAGTCTTGTTTTATTTATATAGTCTTCTTTTAAGTGTTTTATTTTGAAGGTAATTTTAAACGTTACCATGGCAGCCTGACTGCGTTGCATTGTGTTGGGGCAGAAAGGATGTTGCTCATGTCATGTTCTGTTGTTGGTGCGACATCACAGGGACATCATTAATAAAGTTGCATATGATTACACAGGGAATTTACAGTATTTTTTTTTTATTTTTTAGTTTTTAATGGCGATCTTATTTTATTTATTTATTTTTTTTTTCTCTGGTGATTTTTATTTGTTGTTTTTATCTGCTACACCAGGCCGCAGTGCAGAAAAGGTTGACCCACGGCCCGGGGGTTGGGGACCACTGTTGTAGACCAGAGGTCCCCAACCCCTGGGCTGTGGGTCATTTGGTACTGGCCCGCACAGAAATAATACACATAATTTGTTTAATTCATTGACGAGTCCTAATGATGTTTTAAAGTGGCTGGAATCTCTCCATTACATCTGTCTCATTTGACGCATGTGAAGTCCTAGACACCGTAACACATCCGTGACACTGCTAAATAAAAAAATAAATCAATCAATCAACTACTGGAGATCGCAAATGACGGGGGCCTTAAATGTCTGCTCAAGACATCAACTCTGCTGTTTTTCCTGATTAAAGTCATGGCATCTGATCTGTGTGAAACAGGGTTTTCTGCAGTGACGACAACCAAAACAAAAATTACGGAACAAACTGGACCTAAGTAGCACACTTCGGGGTCATTGTCTCCCATAATACCAAGATTGGACCGTCTTGTTACGGAAACACGCTCAGGGCTCCCATTGATTAAGTGCTGCAGTGTGTCGCAAGTATTTTTATACAATGTTTTTGTGTTGTGTCCTATTTTGAAGGTATGTTTAAATGTTACCGGAGCAAACACAGTGTGTTTCATTGTGTTGGGGCAGAAAGGATGTTGCTCATGTCATGTTCTGTTGTCGGTGTGACGTCACAGGGACATAGCTAATAAAGTTTCACATGATTACACAGTGGATTTACGGTCATTTTTATTATTATAAAGAAAATACTACAGTTTTTAATGCTGATCTTATCATTTTATTTTTTTTTATCTGCCACACTGGTCCGTGAAAATATTGTCAGATATTAAACCGGTCCGCGGTTCAGAAAAGGTTGGGGACCACTGGTCTAGACAACTACTTCAAATCATTAACACGTCTGTAGTTAATGGCGTTTATCCAAGTGCCTTAAAAACAGCAGTAGTGAAACCACCCCTTAAAAAATAGGCGTAGATCAAAACGTATTAAATAACTACAGACCTATCTCCAACTCCCCATTTGTAAGCAAGATACTGGAAAAAAGTTGTCTACAAACAGCTCAACCAGCTTCTTGCTGAAATGACACTTTACAAAAATCCCAATCTGGCTTTAGAGCAGGGGTGTCCAAACTGTTCCACAAAGGGCCGGTGTGGCTGCTGGTTTTTGTTCCAACCAAGCAAGAGCACACAGCTTGACCAACTGTGATCAGTTGATTAAACCTGTCAACTCAGGTGTGCTGCTGCTTGGTTGGAACAAAAACCTGCAGCCACACCGGCCCTTTGTGGAACAGTTTGGACATGTCTGCTTTAGAGCAAACCACAGTACTGAGATGGTGTTAACCAAAATAATTAGCGACCTCAGACTCAGTACTGCCGTAAACAAAGTTTTTGCCCTCGTCCTTGATTGAAGCGCTGCATTTGACACAATTGACCATAGTATACTTAGTCACCGCCTCAAATGCAGTGTAGGACTCTCTGGTTCCATTCTACAGTGGTTTGAATCATTTACTACAGAGGATAGATAGTTCTGACGGTCAGATAACTTTTACATGGAAACCAATTCAAAGACACACACACACTTACATAGACATGGATGAGGCAAAGCAGCATAACAAACAGCAGGAGAAGGAACTCGGGGTTCTTGGGATGATGCTCTTACTGTAGACGTACAGAGAGAGACGTAAGATCCATTCGAGGTGATCAGCACAATATACTGTAAGTTTTTTTTATTTCTTATATTTGAATAAACCATTTCATTGTTCTTTATTCATCAATAATTGTATTTCTAATTATTTCTTATTCCATTTGTCCTCCTCTGAACACCTGGGAGACATAAGTCCCCTGCTGGGGTTAAGGAGCCCCAAAATGTGGTCAGTGGGAACGATCCCATGCTCAGTGCACTTCACTGTTAACGTGGCAGTTGGTGGATTCAAACCTTGAATATGGATCACTAGACCAACACTGCCCCATTAAAGCACGCATTTCCCACAGAGCCGTGGTATATTTTGTGACAAAATAGTCCATACCCCCAATCTATGTAAATGCCATTCACTGTTCATGTGTATAGCATCGTATTATATTTATTTTACCACCACTATTACATTAAATACAATAAATAAATTGTGTTTAGTATCCCAATAAATACAGACCAGATACCAAATAGTCGTCAGGCCTGTCACTGATGCAACACTTATGGTTTTCATTCTCATAAACAGGGATTGATCCTGTTTATGAGAATGAAAATACTGCATTTGTGGCCATGTGTCTGCCAAAATGAAAAAAAAAAAAAAAATGCATTTATGGCCATGTGTCTGACAAAAATGAAAAGCAGTTTTATGTGTGTTTTTTTTTTTATCAGAATGATAAAAATACTTTTTTTTTTTTTTTTTTTAAACACAATGTCTCTTTCTAGAACTGGGATCTTTTTGTTGTTTAGCTCAGGGAGTGTTTCCTGTTTAAGTCCTCCACAGCAACACCATGGTTCTGAGTGTGAATGAATTACTCTTTGTAGATTTTGAATTACTCACAAGTGAGACGTCTCATTTGCCCATTACCCTAGGATGATGAGTCAGTGAAGGTACCATGGCATGAGTCTCCTCTTTTCTTAAATTACTTCAACGGTGTTTCCAACGGGGAATTCAGTGGTGACAAGGTCTTTGATTCCAGCTCTGCTCATTTAGTAGAAGACAAGAGAAGACATTAAAATTTTTACAGAATCTTAACAGTTGTCACTTAATTCCAAGGGTTAGTCATAAGTCAAATCTATGAGAATACGTTTGTACTGCTCTACTGACACCCTAGATTATGGGTTATTTTTTTAAACTAAGAGCTACTTCAAAGCCGACTATTTGAATAGTCGGCTTTGAATTTGACCACAAAAAGCACACAAACACAAACAGCATAATCGTTGAGCCTCCTCAAAAGTTTATTTATTTATCTTTAAAAAATATAATTTTGGTACCTTGTCCATGGGGGCTAGCAAATGCACCCCTGCACCATGTTGGTGACCCATTAGATCAAGGAAATATTTGATACTTTTTTTATCCCTGAGGAGTTTGATTTTGGAAATTATGGCTCAAGCAGCAGTACAACACCAAAACAGGAAACACACATAAAAAATTATAACTTCAACAACTTCAACTTTATTTGTTTAAAGTGCCATATCACAACAACCGTTGTCCCAAGGCACTTCACAAACATTTATATAAAATAAACAAGATACATTAAACACAACAGGAAAAAGCCCCCTGCCCTTATAGACCCTCACACCGGCTGAGGAACAACTCCCCAAAAAAAAACAGACAGGGAAAACAGGAAGAAACCTCAGGGTGAACGACAGTGGAGGGGATCCTCACCTAGGACGGACAAGCGGGCACTAAGGAGAAAAACTAATTTAATTTATCAATAAATAAAGGCTATACACTATCCAAAGGCTCCTTAAAAGTCCTTGTAGAAATAATGGAGGTGAAGTCGTGGGTCAAAAAAAAGCAGACCATAGGGACCATTTCATTATATATACATATATATATATATATATATATATATTGAAATAAAGACATGTGTTGAATATAAATATTTGAGACCTAAATAACGGATGTAAGTGGATAAGTGGCTCTGTTATATATGTATATAAACACACCCATATACAGTGCATCCGCAAAATATTCACAGCCCTTCACTTTTTCCTCATTTTGTTATATTACAGCCTTATTCCAAAATTGATTCAATTCAGTTTTTTCCTCAAAATTCTACACACAACACCCCATGATGAAAATGTGAAAAATCTTTTAGAATTATCTGTTATTTTTTATCTGAAGGATGGGTTTTTTTTATTTTGCTGTATTGTAGAATGTGTGTTTCTATGTGTGTTTCTATCAGGAGGATGGGTGTTTGGAATGTGTTACTTTCCCTTTAAGGCGGACATTTCCTGAATGGAGCAACACCTGTTTTGGATTCGTTCATCGGAGGGATGAATTATTTAAGCACCGCCTCTTCAGGAAGTCAGTGCCAGAATGTTGTTTCACTACGGTCCAGGTTGAAACTCCTGTGTGATTCCAGTTATCACAGAATTCTTTGCAGATGTTATCTCGTCAACGTGTCTTTTGTTTGTTCGTTCTGCTCAGGATTGCTGGGTTACCGGTTCACAGAGGAGTGGAGTTTTTCTTGAGGTTTTTGGGATATTCACGAGAGTCACCGGAGTTAAGCACTACCATCATGGAGGAGCACGGACACCGCAGCCAAGAAGAGTTTTGGGATTGTTTATTATTTCTCTATCCGAGTTGTTCGGAATAAATTGCATTTGTTTTTTTCATTATCACTGTTACCTGTGTTATCGCATTTGGGTCCAGACTTTGTTTTAACAAGACTCCCATTGAGAACACATAAGTATTCGCAGCCTTTGCTCAATACTTTGTTGATGAACCTTTGCCAGCAATTACAGCCTCAATTCCTCTTTGAAGCGCCTCTCAAGCTCCATCAAGGGAAGGGTCAATGCACAGACATCTTCAGATATCTCAAGAGATGATTGGATTCAAGTCTGGGCTCTGGCTGGGCCACTCAAGGACATAGTTGTTTTGAAGCCACTCCTTTGTGATCTTGGCTGTGTGCTTCAGGTCGTTGTCCTGGTGAAAGATGAACCCTCTCCCCGGTCTGAGGTCAAGAGCGCTCTGGAGCAGGTTTTCATCCAGGATGTTTCTGTGCATTGTTGCATTCATCTTACCCTCTATCCTGACTTGTCTCCCAGTTCTTGCCGCTGAAAACATCCCCACAGCATGATGCTGCCACCACCATGCTTCACTGTGGGGATGGAATATGCCTGGTGATGAGCGGTGTCTGGTTTCCTCCAAACATGACGCCTGGCAAAGAGTTCAATCTTTTTCTCATCAGACCAGAGAATTTTGTTTCTCCTGGTCAGAGAGTCCTTAAGGTGCCTTTTGGCCTCCCAGCCTCCCACCTCCCAGACTAAGGCGCTTCTCCCCCGATCGCTCAACTTAGATGGCCGGCCAGCTCCTGGTGGTTCCAAACTTGTTCCATTTACGGATGATGGAGGCCACTGTGCTCAACGGTTTGTGCTCTGACATGCACTGTCCACTGCGGGACATTATATAGACAGGTGTGTACCTTTCCAAATCATGTCCAATCAAATCAATTTACCACAGGTGGACTTCAATTAAGCTGTAGGAACATCTCAAGGATTGAAACAGGATGCACCTGAGCTTAATTTTGAGCTTCATGGCAACACTGTGAATACTTAAGTATATGCAATAACTTGTTTTTTTAGTTTTTTTATTTATTTATTATTTTTAATACATAATATCCTAGAAAAAAACCCCTTTTTTTCACATTGTCATTATGGGGTGTTCTGTGTAAAATTTGTAGGAAAATGCATTGAAACCATTTCCATACCATGCATACCAATAATCGCTAACCTACAGGGTACTGTTGGAAATTGGACTACTAAGAGTGGGGCGATGGATTAAGGCAAAAAGGAAAAGTGGAAGGATAGATGTTTTGGTCTCAGGGTGTGAACTCTGAAATTTAGGTACAATGACAGGGAAAAGTAGAGAACTAGCTGACCAGATGGATAGCGGTGTGTGCAGGAGACCAGGTGAAAGGGCAGCAGGGCTAGAAATATTGAAAAAAGAGAAATGGAGTAGGCGTAATCATTAAAGAAGAGTATGCTAGGAATGTGGTGGCTATGAAACAAGAGTCAGACAGATGTGTGTAAGGGTAGAAATACAAGGGTATGCTCCAGGTAGGCTGTGAATTAGGAGAATATGAATTTTGGAATGAGCTAGACAGATTGTAGATGGTTGTAGATGGAGCGTGCCTCTGGGAGAGAGTGTGGTGATAGATGCAATATGCTGAGAATCTCTTTAGGAGACCGTGGCAGCCCCGTGCCAGACGTGTTTGCTCGCTCCGCTCTAGAATGCTGACTATTTATTATTTTATTTTGTGTTTTTTCATTCAACTTTTTCATGCAAGAATGCCATGCGATTTTATCATATAACAGGCATATGATTCTCAACATTGCCAAACATCACACCGTTGAGTTTCGTGGATTTAGTCCATTGGATCTACAACATTGTGCTATCTCCGCCGATATCTCCACTACCACCAGGAGGGCCCCAATGCACCGACCTCGATTGAAACAGCTGACCGAAGGAGAGTGCTTTGGAGGCGGTGCCACAGCTGAGCCAGGTGGGGAGGGCTTGGTCAAAAGCTTGCTCTAGCCGGCCACCACTCCCAAGCCTCCTGCTGGCAAATATGCAGTCCTTTGGGAAAAAACTGGATGAGTTATGAGCCAGGATAACGACACCAATGTTCCCTCTAATTTTTCATATGTCTGCGCAGACAGGCAACCTCTCTTAGCAAACTAAGGGCCACTGTGAGCAACATTAGATATACACGTTGTGGCCACACACACCAGTATCAAACCAGCGATCATAGCAAGTGTATTGGCTTTAAAAGAATTAGATGACAACAGCAACTAATCCACACTCCCGTCTTCATACAATTCCACCAGCATTCACATGACTTTTCTGCTGAATGTGACACTTGAAGTCCAACGTCCATTCAATCCACACTTTTCCCTCTGGAAACCTGCATGTTACTTTAGCTTCGCAGCATGTTTTTTAGAGCAACACTTTCTCACTCGAAACGAAAAAATCTCACCCAGTAACACGCCATGTTCTTCTGTTCGCACATACTCAGACAGCTATTCCATCTTAAAGAGCAATTCCTTTTTACTTTGGCTTTGTGAGCGGATGTGCCACTGCCTGTTCGTTTCGCCAATAAGGGGTTAGCACAATGTTGATCCGCATTTATCTGTCTTCACCGTCTATTTACATTCAGCCGCCCCGTTAGCTACAGGCTAACCTACAAAACAGTGGCACTTACAGTAGGCATAGAGCGCTGTTAATGACATTGATTGGCTGTATATGTAAACATGCGTAAACTGCATCATATCATTGGCTGGACAGTGTTAGTTATTGTTTTACTAAAGTACTGCCTGTTGTCACATGCCAGTTAGTGAGTTGCATTACAAAAAAAAAAAAATATTTAGTAAATCTATTTCCTTATTTTATTTACACTTCAGCTTGGATTTTAATTTTTGCGCTGCGTAGATTTGCTGTGCGCGGAGGAGATGGGTGCAGTGCACAATTGTGCAGGCGCGCAGCTTAGAGGGAACGTTGAACAACACGTAGGGAAACAAGAGAATGCTGTGCTCTTATTTTCACTGAATCATGGGTTTCAGAAAACGTTCTGGAATCTGCGATCCAGCTGCAGATCCGGTGTAATCTACGGACTCTACTCCCCAAATATCACCAGCATGTGGATAAACCAACTCGGGACAAAAATACTCTGCATCATGTGTACACCAACATTAAAAGTGCATACAGAGCCACCACGAATGTCTGTTCCTGTACAGCGCCTACAGACAGACTTAAGCAATCAAATTCTGTCATAAAACCGGTGAAACTGTGAACAATGTCACCAGAATGTCACCAGACTACAGGACTGTTTTGCCACCACAAACTGGGAGGTTTTTCAAGCTACAGCCACTCTGTAGGACTCTTCTGTCTGCATACAGGACTATGCAAACTCTGACTGGGTACATCAGCACTTGTGTGGATAACATCATACCCACCGTACAGGTCAAGAAGATTCCGAACTGGAAGCCCTGGATCTACAGCCAGGTTTCTTGCACACTATGTGCTCGCTCTGCTGCTTTTACATCTGGAAATAGGAGTGAGTATAAAGAGCAAAGTACGAGCTGAGAAAGGCCATCGCTGCTTCCAAGAGACAGTGCAGAGGGAAGCTGGATGGATTCTACAACACTGCTGACTCCAGGCTCATGTGCCAGGGCCTGCAACACATCACAGACTACAGGAGCTGCTCACAGACCATCAGTGCCACCAACAGCCTGCCTGACGACCTCAACAGCTTCTACACCAGGTTTAAGACCATCAACCCCCCCACTGAGAGACTCACAGACACCTCAACATCAACCACTCATCCCCCTGTTCTCCACCCGGTGTTTCGTCAGCTCAGGTAAACAAAGTCCTGAGGGATAATACAGACAGTTAAGCTTGGAGAAAAAGCTAGAGAAGCTAGCTTAAGATGGTTTGGACACGTTCATAAGAGGTAGAGTGGTTATATGGTAGAAAAAATGCTTTAGATGGGGCTACCAGGTAGGATACAAAGAGTTAGGAGTGAGTCACAAGAGGATATCCATGGATGCAGTGAGGGAGGACATGGAGGTTGTTGGGTTAAGAATAGAAGAAACAGTGGACAGGGTGGAAGGATATTAGAAATGATGCCTGAGCAAAACACTGTTCAGCTGCTTGGTCTGTAACAAAGAAATGGTAGCAAGAGAATGGCTTGCTTACTCCCTATTCACTGGATGCTAGCCTCATCAAAATGCCTTGCTCACTTTGTATGCACGCATGTAGGTACATTAGATAGACGTGCCACCATCTCAGACCCCCCTCATGTTTTTTGCAACTTAGGCTCCACTTTCCTTCTACAGGTGTCTAAGCATCTCTCAGCCAGCATTTAATTTCCCTGCTGCTTTCATCTCCTTTCTGTTGTTATTCCTGAAGGTCACCTTCTTCCTTTTGAAAACAGCTTCCTTTGTCTCCCATGGTTTATAATTAGGGTAACATTGTACAGTTTTGCAGGGACGACTACATACAGACAGAAACTAAGGTGATGTTTATTAGACAATGAGTAGTTCCCTCAATGTCTTCATCATCTTGGCATCCCAGTCAATGATGTTAAATTCCTGTTCTGCTTCAGCAGTGTACATCCTGATTGAGGGGGTTAGGTGCAAATGTTGTTTAAACATATATAGCTATATAGCGGGAATGACTGCATTTCACATGTTTTTTGCATTTTCCATATTTTCTGCAGACTAGGTTTTTAAAGCCGCTAACAGATCAGAACCCTCCTGTTTTCACTGTATTACAATTTGATATGTAATAATAATAATAATAATAATAATAACAGAAATAGACATATAACTCTTATGAGATACTAAGCGATGCATTCACGACTCATTTTCAGTAACAAAGTCACCAATCCGTCCTATCTTACCTAAAATAAAAGAGTACACTTTATTAACATGACAACAGTATATGACATATATAACATGGCTGCTGCGGCTACTTTGTGGATATGCCAAATATATTTTGATCAAGTTTATATTTTGCTACTGAATCAGTCCTGGACTAGTCTTCAGTCTGACATTTTAGCAACAGCCTGTAGTCAAAGTCAAAGTTAACAGCTGAATATGAAAAGTAAATATTATTTTAAGCTTAAATGCACTTACCCCCACCCAAACCCCATCTGTTCACCAAAATGAAGTGAACTTCTTCCCAAGGCCAGACAGAGCTTGAAAATGAAGACAAGAAGTATAGTTAAGAACATGGAACATCAACAGCCCATAAATGAGGACTAATCCTGAACATTTAAATATTTGTCTTACCATCTCCAAGTTTCCCTGCCTGTTCTGCTGCCCCCCCTTGTAGTATTTTGGTAAGGACATTGTCCCCTTCAAGAGGAGTTTGTCCAGCTCCTGCTGACACACTGCCAATACCTGCAGATTTGCTGCCGATCCCAACAGGGGTCGCCTTTGAACCTGCAAATAGAAAAACACAGCCTTCAAAGACATTGACAAGTGTGGAAATGTCAAAATTACAGTACTGCCGAGAAGCAGTGGAAGTAAACTTTACCAATGCCTGTCAGAGGAGGTGTGGCTATCTTGGTTGGTTGGGGGACGGTTGGAACTGCTGTGGGTTTAACTGAGGCTGGTGCAGGTGCAGAATCCATCTTTGCCTGAGGGAACATTTTTACAAACAAGAATGGTTTCAAATATGGATCTTGGATTATATCTGCTGCATGGTAGCCCAATAACAAGGGTCAAAAATATAATTTGTCCATATTGTGTAACATCTGTAACTATTGTTATGTTTCTTCCTCCAATAATAGAAACAGGTAAATGCATTGCCATGGTTTCACTATATGATGTGTGACCTAAAGATGGTACTGGGGATTTTGAAAATGAAAGTCACTAGAATGCAGCTTCTATTTTAATATTCTGGAGATTGTATGCATAATGGTGTGTAAACAACTTGTGCAGTTGTGTGTGTGTTTGGGGGGGCAGGGCGGTGTCGTTGTTAGAGCTGTGGGGATCAATGGTCGTTACAACTACTTTTCTGGGCAACAAATAACATAAGGCATCATATATCCCACTTGGTAACACCGTAATGTTACTTTTGTATGAAGTTGCTCATTACTAGTTACTATTTATGGACCAAGTAAACTGTTTCTCTTCGGAGAGGACTGTGTAGAAGGAGAGTCTGTCTGCTGCATGTCATTGTGTGTGGTAACTCTCACCACACACAATGTTCTCTATTCAACAGTTAAAACAGGGTTTGTTTTTTTTTTTTCAAGTGTGGGGAGGTGTGGTTAGAGCTGTTTGAATGTGAGAGTGCAATTGGAGTCTATATTATAAATTCGCTGTAATTTTAAGTAAAGTTCTTCAGAGCATGTAAGCGTCCGACTGCTCATAAATGTACTTTTAGAATAAGTGCTCGCGTATGGAGCCAGAATAGTCTAAAAAAAACACACATCCATGGACATATTCTGAGGAATTCCTAAATGCATTTTCACAATAAATACGGAAACAGCGATTCACACATCAAAATACATTTGTGAATTCCTAAAACTACATTTGTGAATTGTATTTTGATACTCTTTGTTGGTGCATGAATCATTGTTTGTGCATTTATTGTTAAAATACATTTGAGAATTCCGCAAAATACATCCGTGTGTCTGCGCTTGTGCCTTTATTCTGAAAGTGCATTAGATTCTGACTTTGACGAGACGGGCATGTTGGATTTCGCCCGACTGTTCAATTTCAGTGATGAAGCAGAATTTAAGGGGTTTGTGGATGCTGATTGAACTGATTAGAGAACTTTACGTGTTTCATTTTTTGCGCTTACAGCTGAACAAGGTGGTTCATATTGTGAATATGGACATTGATGTTTAAACACTGCTGAGTTATTGTTATTACTTTGTACTGTTTCGGGAGTTGCTATATTGTGATTGTACTGACGTTTAATTTACTGTACTATATCAGACTGTTTTTTTTTTTACGTGTTTACTGAATTGAGTCAAAGTTCTCCTCAACTTTGTGATAAAAATGTTGCACTTCCTCTTATACTTTGCTGTTGTTAAAGATCGCGAAAATACTACTTCACTGACATTACCCCGGAAAAATAATAAAACGGCTGTTTATTCATTTTGGAAGTGAACAAAGTTGTCAGAACGCTGGTTTGGGTTCTCTTAATAACGTTTGACTGACTTGTCTAACTGTTTTGTTGACATTCCCCTTAGCGCAGCTTCATCTAGTGGATGCATAATGCAACCCACTACTGAAGCTTTTATTCTATGTGCCTTATGATGCTCCGAGCCTTATGAATGAAAAATGTTTTAAAAAAGGCCATTCATTGAAGGTATGCCTTATAATCCGATGTGCCTTATAGTGCGAAAAATATGGTACATGTGAATGATAAAAGTAAATTGCATGTCTGTCTAAGGACATATGAAGTGTTCAATGAAATGTTTTGTAAAATAATTGTTCAATAAATATCAAAATTTTCCAAATGTCCTTGTTGGTTGGGGCAGTTGGTGGCCTAATGGTTAAGGGGACCTGGGTCTGCAAGGCCCCCAGTTCGAATCCTACACCCAAGTTACCACTAAGGTCCACTGAGCATGGCACCGTCCCTACTCACAGCTCCCCGGGTGCTCAAAGCTGCCCACTGTTCACTTAGGTTGATGGGTTAAATACAGAGGTTGAATTTTGTTGTGAGCAGTGGTGTGAATCACAATGTCACAATGACAAGGAGTTTGCTTTCCTTTCCTTTCCTGCTTCTTTACACCAAAACAAAAGAAAGACATGATATTTTGGTTATTTATAGGGTAGTATGTTATAATTTTAATGGTCTGGCCCGCTTTACATCTACCAAGCCCATATGTGGTCTGCAATGTGAAATGAGTTTGACACCCCTGCCCTAGGGAGTCATGGCCACTGACGTGTGGTAAGGGAAGTAAGGCACAGCCTCACCTGTCATCATGGATTCTGCGGCCATGTCATCCTATAGCCTCTGACAAGAACCAGAGGACATTCTGGGATCTTATTTGACAGAGTAGATCTCCAAAGGCAAGGGAAGAATGACAGCCCTCTGGACAGCTTTTTGGCACAGAAAGATTTTATTGAAACTGAGCCTTTTATTGAAACTGAGCACAGTGGAATTTACACTGCTAGCTCCAGGTAGCCAGGGGCCCTTAGCTGCTCTGGAGCCACTGAGTGTGGCTCCCGTTATCTCTCCCCCCGTCTTTCCCGTGCATTGCGTCAATCTGAGGTCACTGAAACTAGTTTGAAGTCATTATGTAAAGTGGCAAAATCACTGTCTGACTCTGTGATTCTCTGCAGCCCCATGCCCAATTTGGCAAATGATGAGATGTTTAGCCGCTCATCATCACTTAGCTGTTGGCTATCGAGGTGGTGTCCCACAAATTGTGTGGGTTATATAGACAATTGGCGGAATTTCCTCGGTAAACCTGTTCTCATTAGGAGAGACTGCATCCATCCCACGTTGGAACGAGCTCAGTTGTCAAGTAATCTGGCCAGGTGTATTAGTTCACCACCCACCTGACTCAAAATTGAGACCAGGTGGCAGAGCAGTAGTTTAACCCACTTCTCTGTGCTTGCCACAAAACCATATAAACCCCCATAGAAATTGTCTATTACATGGACTTTCAAAATGATTTGCAGAGGAACTATTCCCAGTAATCTCATCAAAATTTGTACCTCCTCTGTACTAACACATGACAGGAGAATTAAATGTGGATTACTTAATATTCGCTCCCTGTCCACCAAAGCCACCATCGTTTATGAATTAATTTCAGACTACAATATTGATGTGCTGTGCCTCTCAGAGACCTGGCCGCGTGACGGTGAATTTGTTAGTTTAAATGAGGCCTCTCCACCCAGTCACAAAAATTTTCATGTCCCTCAAGGTTCTGGCCGTGGCGGTGGGTTGGCAGCCATCTTTCATCATACTTCATCAATCACCCCTAAATCTGACATTGTCTATAAATCATTTGTCATCAGTCTTTCTCACCAAAATGGGAAGACAGTTTTAATTGCCATAGTCTACCGTGCTCCTGGTCCATACTCTGATTTTCTATCTGAATATCCAGAGTTTCTTTCCAAATTAGTTGTTAAAACTGATAAAGTCATTGTTGTTGGGGATTTCAATATTCATGTAGATGTGGCCAACGACAGTTACAGTATTGCTTTTATGTCAGTTATTGAATCCATTTTCTACTAGAGGAGCATGATAATGTTGAAGCATGCATTTGGTCTCGACAATTGACTGTGCCTTTTCTAGCTTTAAGGAAGCAGTTCCACTGGCTCTTAGTACAGTCCCGGCTCTCCATTTTGCAGGGGACTTTTGTAATAACGCTAGTCCCTCTGACATTGATTCTTTGGTGGACAGTATTACCAGTTCCCTCCAAAATACTTTAGATTCAATTGCCCCAATCATTAATAAAGCTATTACTAGGAGTTGAACGGCTCCTTGGTATACATCTGAAACCCACAAATGAAAACAATTGTCTCGTAAACTAGAGAGGAGATGGCGCTCATCCAGAGACAGTGACTTATTCCTGATCGGGAAAGATAGCTTTAAAAAGTACCGACAAGCTTTGCATACTGCCAGGGCTAGGTACTACACTTCTTTAATAGAAGAAATAAGAATAACCCTAGGTTCCTGTTCAGCATTGTAGTCAGGCTGACTCAGGGGCATAACTCCATGGAGCAGAGCATCCCAGCTCATGTCAGCAGCTTTGACTCCATTCTTTAATGATAAAACAGTAACTATAAGGGAAACATTAATTGGCTGCCTGACATCAACTGCAGCTAGTCTGAATTCTGATGCCATGATGCAGGAAATAGCTGGAAAACCAGGCATATCCCTGACCACATTTGACCCAATAGATTTACGTCAGCTGACTGCCATGATCGCCTCTGCTAAATGCTGCACATGCCTTTTAGACCCTATTCCCACTAGGCTCCTTAAGGAGGTGATCCCCTTAATTGGCTATCTTATCCCCTTAATTGGCTATCTTATTAGATATAATCCTTATTAGAGATAATTTAATTAGATATAATCAATGTATCTTTATTAGGATATAATCCTTATTATTATTAGATATAATCAATGTATCCCTTAAAATCGGCTATGTCCCCCTAAATCTCAAGGTTATCGTCATTAAACCACTCTTTAAGATACCCTCCCTGGATCTAGGTCCTAGCTAATTATAGGCCTATCTCAAATTTGGTTTTTATATCTAAAATCTTAGAGAGAGTTGTTGCTGACCAGCTCTGGGGGACAAAGGTGGATCTCCTCCGTGCCTGGCCTGCAGAACGTTGAGGAGGAGATCCACCTTTGTCCCCCAGGCTGTTCTCCTGCTAAACTCTCAAAACTCTGTACCCATCTGTTCCACACACACAGCCTCTGAACTCTGAAACTTCCCCTACACACACACAGTCCACAATGTCCACACACAGTCAGACTCACAACCAGATTAATGCAACCTACATAGATCTGCTATACAGCCCACAATCCAATTAATTAATAGATGTGCAATAATGCAATCGGTGTATATTTCATCTGTCTTTTTTTCTCCTTGACATATGTACAATTCCAGTTTCCATATTAATATTTGTATATTGGTAATATAGAACCCATGTGCAAATTATGTAAATACTCTCTGTCATGACATGACATTATAGTATTACACCCTGTACTTTTGAGCGCATCCCTCTTGCTTTGTTTTCTTCTTGTACAGTGTTGTTTATTTACCTTTATTTTACTTAACTCCTTCCCTCTTGCACTGTAAAAGCCACTCTGTGCACTCACTCTCAATTGCCCCACAGGGATAAATAAGGTTTCTGAATCTGAATCTCTCTGGTTACTTAAATTGCAACAATCTATTTGAGACCGCTCTGGTCAGAGTCACTATTGATTCTGATGGCTTCAGACCAGGGTTCTGTCTTGGTGCTAGAATTGTTAGATCTTAGTGCAGCATTTGATACAGTCGACCACCAGATTCTATTGATGAGGCTGGAGAACCTACCTGGAATCAGAGGCACTGCCTTAAAATGGTTTCGGTCGGACCGATATCAGTTTGTTCATATCAATAACACTCGGTCCCCCGCACCATGATCAGCCTTGGTGTCCCGCAGGGATCAGTGCTTGGTCTAATCTTGTTCACCCTCTCTATGCTACCATTAGGCGAGGTCATCAGAAAACATTCAATTGACTTCCACTGTTATGCTGATGACACTCAATTATATTAATCAATTAAGGCTGGTAAACAAGATCATCTACAGCGGCCTAAATCCTGCCTATGTAGCGGGGTCTATCTTGCGTTGTGTCTGTTATGCTTGTGATGACAACAGAAGAACCTTGTGGACTTTCAAAAGTTTTTATTCTGCCTGCATGAACATAGAAAAGAATAGATTGATTTCTTTAACAGATTTCTTTTCTATGAACATAGAAAAGAATAGATTGATTTCTTTAACAGCCTCCCATGGAATTACTGCGCCTTCCTGTCCAAAACTCCACCCTCTAAACACAACCTTCTGACATGTTTACTTTTTATTTTATGGTTTACGCTAGAGGCTCCGTGTAACATAGCACTTTTATTGGATATTTCCCACTTGTTTAACCTTCTATTGCACGCAGATACCTCATTGGCAACCACCAGCAACTGTGAGAACATTTTCCCTCCTCATTTTTCTCCGCACATAGACACTAGCATGACCAGCTCAATCAACTCGGCTAGCGCGGCTAACCCTCCGCTAACGGCTAGCCCCACGGACCCTGATAACTCACAACTCCGACAAGCCCTACAAAAAATCAACCACCTGCTCGAGGTCAATCGCAAACTTTCTGATGATCTCAAGAGAAAAGATGCCCTGCTAAATAGCTATATTGACCTCGCCGCTGAACAGTCCCAGCGGCTTACTGCACACTCAACAGCCCTCCAGGACACCGTACCTTGGATACCCCCCGATCCACTGGGAGAGCCGGATGACAATCGTGGACCTCCCGGATCCCGGCCTCCCTCCTGCTCTACTCCTCACCCCCAGCGCTCCTGGTCCGAAGTAGTGTCTTTCAGGAAACGACGCCCTCCTGACCGCAGCTCACTCTCCAAACCTGGCTCGCCTCCCCTTCGGCTATCAAACCGGTTCGATGCCCTGTCACACGCCGCTGAAGACCCCCTCGGTGACTCACAGAGACCCACAACCAACGCTTCGGACCACCAGACCGGCCCACGCTCTACAACATCTGAGTCGCGTCGGAGACTGCTGAAAGATGCGGTTCGCAGAAACTCCGGCTGCCCAACTCACGACTCGGCTTCAAGAAACATCGGCCTGCCAAACAACGGAGCTGCACCCACACATGATCCGCGGAAAGGCTCCTTCCTCCACCACGCTGGCTCCTCTTCATCCTCCTCTTCATCTCGCAGCGACTCGCCAAAGCTCTCAACCCATCACCGAGTCCCCAGCACGCAGCACGGCGCTGGCACCATCCATGTCCCATCTCATCGCCCACTATTTCCACCCTCAACACTGTTAATCGGAGACTCCACCATCAGGAACATCCGGTTCTTCAACGCTAAAACTATCTGCTACCCTGCTTCCACCGTCCTTGACATCCTGACGGAACTCCCCACCTTGCTCCAGTCACTCCCTCCTTCCATCCAACGCATCGTGGTCCATATCGGGATGAACGACGTCCAACGCTGCGAATCTGAGATCACTAAGGTACAGTTTCACAAACTTCTATTATACCTACAAAGTTTAAATAAGGCAGTATTTGTCTCAGGTCCTCTCCCCACTTACAACCAAGGCTCACTCCGGTTTAGCAGACTAATTGGACTAAATGATTGGCTTCAAACCTCCTGCAGATCCCTAGACTTAGCTTTCATAGATAATTTTAATCTTTTTTGGGAACGCGCTTCATTTTACAACCGCGATGGCGTCCACCCAAATAAAGCAAGCTCAGCGGCACTAGCAGCAAATTTTCGACATGTCATCTTCATGTCATGTAGCTGACTAGTGCTTACAAATAATACATGTAGCCAACTTTCTCCACCCTCCGCCACCTCCTCAACCCCTCATAATCTGGCCTCAACGTGCCACCGGGAAAATAATGTAACTCATTGTATTCCCTCACTTATTACACACCACCGTCATAGACCTAAAAAATACAGGACCACAGGCTGCGAGAACAAAAACCTCATAAATATCTCGACAGCCCATGACAGCAGAAATTCGTCATCAATAGTAAGGGCAGCTTTTCTCAATGTACGCTCACAAAAAAATTAATGATAGAAATATAAGTGTCATGATGCTAGCTGAAACTTGGCTTAAAGAGGACGGAGCAGCAACTTTAATCGAAGCCTGCCCCCCCAATTACAACTTCCTCCATGCCACAAGGCAAAGTAGGAGAGGCGGCGGTGTTGCAATTATCTTCGCGGACAATTTAGTCTGTACCGAGGCTAAACTAAGCACCTTCTCAACTTTCTAATATGTAGCCATAAAAATAACTACTGACCATAAATTAATTATTATTTCAATTTATCGACCACCAAAACTCTGTCCGACTTTTCTATTGGACTTTTCCACTCTCCTGTCTGAAATAGTCACAGACTTTGATAAAATTATTATAGCAGGAGATTTCAATTTCCATGTTAATAAAACAAATGACGCGAACGCCAAAGAGCTACTAAGCACCTTAGATAGGTTTGGACTGGCTCAACACGTGGCTGTTGCCACTCATCATCTGGGTAACACCCTGGACTTACTTATATCTAACGCTCCCGCAATTGAACAGGTGTCAGTTTCAGATGTCTCCGTCTCTGACCACTTCTGTGTTCAATTTCAATTCCCCCTTACTGTCTTAACACATTGTAATCGATACCAAATTCACACTCGTCGCCTCGACACCGCTGCTGAAGTCCAAATTACTAAACGGTTAAACACTTGCGACATCCTAAACGGCTTCAATACCGTAGATCAAATGGTAAACAGTTTTAATGATAACTTAAAAACAATAGTCAACGAGGTCGCACCATCAAATATAAAATGGAAAACTAGAACCAAAACCTCACCATGGATTAACAATTCCCTTAGAGCAAAAAAAAGAGCATGTAGGGCCGCAGAAAGAATGTGGAGAAAAAACAAACTAGAAGTTCACCGTCTAATCCTCAAAGATCAAATTTCGTACTATAATAACGCTATGCGTCTAGAAAGACAGATGTATTTTTCGCGAATTATAACAACTAATCAAAATAATGCTAGAGTTCTTTTCTCCACCATTAATCGGCTACTTAAACCTGACCCCGTAAACGCACCCAATATAGCATCGAC
>JAFBJS010054652.1:139257-154228 GCA_016785265.1 Paraplagusia blochii | reverse complement strand
TTTTAGTCATTGCATGGTTTTGTGTTCATTGTTTCCCCCAGGTGATAAACCTTTAGTGGAACAAGGCATTAAGATGAACAAGGAATTGAAGAAAACAGCAGAGTGGTAGAATAACTTTTTCCATGACTGTAATATCAAACCTGATTCCATGCAAAAGGAATACTGTGCTAACTGTATTACTGTACTGTGTCCTTTCTTGCTCTTCTCAATCTTACTCTCCTTTCAATTCCTTCATTTCCAACTTCCTTCACTGCAGTTGACTAAAACGCTTAGCAGGAGAGCTGTCCCCGGAGTCGCTACTCTCTCCCCAAGGATGCCCTAGCCGTGAACTGGACTCTGGACCTTGCCTCCAAATTCTGGCCTTTCTTCCCCTGGACCTTACAGTCAGTGGACTGGACCTTGGACGATGGACTGGATTCAATTGACTCTACAAAAATTCCTTATAGTGTTCTTATAAACTATTATGATAAATGACTATTTTATCCCTCTTGCTACTGTCTGTGTTCTTGTGGCCCACCTGCCTGTTAAGGATTTTTGGAAGTTTGCCTCAGCTGTTGTGAAGGTCTATGAGACCAGGGGGTATTTATCGATCTGTATTTAACTATTACTGCATATTTTCTTATGTTTGTGTGTACTCTTCTGCTTTTTGCTTGTGAAGTGCATTGAAAGAAGGGCTGATATGATCTGGCACTATAAACACATTAAAGTTGCAGTTTTGTTATGACATGTTTATGAATGACCAATCTGGACTATTATTCTAAAATTCCAGAAGCATTATTGCATGAAAATTTTGAAGTTAATGTATAACAAAACTATTACCTCTGCTTTCAAGGATTTGAGCCTTGTGCTGCTGCTGCTGTTTAAATGGGCGCAAAATCTCCTCATGTCTTGCGTTGGTCCAGCAAATAACCATCCGATGCTTATTCAGTGCCGCACTGATGTTGAAAGGGAGGTGTTTGTTACGTAGGCAGTCCATCCAGTTTAGGACATCTGCCACCTGCAGCACAGGCAAAGTGTTAACAGGCTGATGATGTTGAAATGGCCAGTGGTTCTGAAGGCTTTATTTTTAAAATCTAAAATATTACTGTTGCCAGCCACCGTTCACAGTGGCAGGAGTCTCCACAACTGCCACCCAAATCCCACTGCTCCATACTGTGAGCCTTCATGCAGGTGGTGAGCCAACTAGAAGTTGTGTTGGTCAAGACAGCACTATCCTTAGAGCACCTCAGTGGCAGACTTGAACCTGAGACCTTTTCTGACCCAAATATTCTTCCATAAATGCTATAACTATATCTTCTTCTTCTTTGCCTTTCAGCTTGTCCCTTATTTCAGGGGTTGCCACAGCCAGTCAACAATATTTTATCTCCCCCTGTCCTCTGTATCCTCAACTCCAGCTCCAACTACCTCCATATCGTCTCTCCCTTCATCCATAAATGTCCTCTTTGGCCCTTCTCTCCATCTCCTACCTGGTCCGATCTCTAGGATCATTCTTATACCAACATAATCACTGTTCCTCCTCTGAACATGTCCAAAACATCTCAATCTGGCTTCTCTACTGTTTTCTCCAAACGTTCCTGTCTGTGTTGTCCCTCCTATTGCCCTCATTCCTGATCCTGTCCATCCTTGTCTCTCCTAAAAAGAACCTCTGCATCTTTTACTCTGCCACCTACAGCTCTGCCTCCTGTCCTGCCACCCTATCACTCACTATATGTTATTTACAATTTTATGTTCATAGTTCCAGTCTCCCAATTATCACTTACCACCAGTAGATGTCAGCATAGAACCAGTTTATTCAGCACCGGTAAACCCTTACCTTTAGCTGCTCTCTTACATGTTTTACAAGGAGGTGGTCAACCCTTGTGGGGTTTGGTGGAATCTTTGGCATGGTTACATTTGGTGCCGTCAAGATCTTTTTCCCAACAAATGTCTTTGTCAGAATAAACTCTGTCTGAAATGCAACACACAATCATGAGCCAGATTTAACATAAAGAAGCAACACAAGTTAGATTTCTTCTACTCGGGTAATTAAATTTAATTCAAGATCAAGAAGAAGTGATACTGATGTTACTGCCCTCCATTATCTAGTTTAAAATGCAATATAAAGCGAAACAATTTTGACAAACTCACAAAAGGCATCAAATGTCTTATTGTTTAGCAGGTAAACAATCAAATTCTTGAAATAATAAGCAACAAAGGGTCTTTACCTTGTCACTAAAAATATAATCTTTTTATAAGTTGAATGAATCAGTTAATAATGTGAAAAATTCAGCAAGACAATAATATCTGGTATTAGGGTAAAAGCTGCTGATGTCTATATATAACTATTGATTGACAACTAGGAAACCAGAGCAGCTGGACACCTGTGATGATATGACATTACTTGGTATTATAGATTAATAAAATGACCTGTATGGGGATTAAATACTGGTAAATTCTTCAATGTTACAGCATAATGCAAAACCTTTTCTGTTCAATTTACTTCAATGTGGCTTCTGTAGTTTAAGTTACTAACAAAGATTTACCACTAGAATTGTTGAAAATGAAACCTTACCTTCTTTCTCTCCATCTCTAAGCCCTGCCATTGCATGAAACATTGGTCTATACACAATCCAAGCTGCGTCTCAGGTTTGCCTTTATTCACCATCATCAATGGTGAGCCTTCATGGTAGGTACTTTCTTCTCTATTATTCCTCATTTGGGAGGTAAGGTGTAAAATTGCGGCATTCCCATTTGGCTTGTCATGAACGTCTGTGTTCGGAACACCGTTTCTATAACCTTGCATGGATCTCAAGCCGGCAATGGTTGGATTGCTTAGGTTCCATCCAAAATCACTGGCTGGATACAAATGAGGCATGCACTGCTTTGGATTCCATGGGCTGATCTTGCCATTTTTTTCATTAAATCTTGGTGACTGCAAGCCTCCCAGATGGTCAAAGTGCGAGACTTCCTGCGCCTTAGCTTGACTATTCATATAAGTGTTGTTTAGAGGACCGGCCGAAAGCCCATTCACCAAATTGACAGGCATATGTACCATTTCTTCTACACTCTTCTTCCTCGGACGTGTAACTTGGTTCTGCACCTGGCTCTGCAGAACGTCTTGTTTTACTATCACATTTCCACTGCGGTTGTTTATCCTGTTTTGGTATTTGTTTGACAGGTTTACATACGTTAGGTCAGGTTTAAGTGAAGAGTAGGGCTCTGGGTGCTGACAAAATGTATTCAAATTAAAATCCTGATCAGCCATTCCTCCTTTTTGTCCCACATCCATCACCATTCCAAATTTCTCGAACAGAAACGGTGGACTACTTTGTGCAGACACTCCATTACTGCTTCGCCATTTTTCATCCACACTGTTTTCAGTATGCATGCTCAATAACTGCTTGTGTATGTCGGTCAAAGCACCACATCCACCAACTTCCAGGGACTGGGAACAGCTTAGGTGTTGATTAAAGTTGTGCTGTAACTGTTGTTTATTAACAGTAGGCTTGACATTGCTCTCAAATGAGATGTCTTGATAGTCAGTGTTGAAGGATGATTTTTGATGCCCCAAGATATCACTTGTAGGTGTTCCCTTGTTGTTGAGTGTTGATGATTTGTCTATTTGGCTCTGCAGTATTTGCGTCAGGTAAGAATTCCCATCTTTAAATGCTTGTACACCTGACTTCAGTTTAGGACTATGATTTGAATGGCTATCATCATCTCCATGAGGCAATTTAGAAAGCCATTGGTGATTGACAGCAGGGCCATAGGACTTTTTAGAAAAATCTTCCACACAGCGGTCCACTGATCCTTCTTGGACTTTGTTCAGAGACTTGTGGAATAAAAAATTGGATGGAATGCTGCCATTATGTTTTATTTTAGCTTCTGATTGATATGCTTGCAGAAGTTCTTTATTGTAGGTCTTCGGAGGCCAGTGGTGATGAGAGATAGACAGATTCCTAATAGAATGGAAGATAAGCAATACAATTTTGGAAAAAAGCTCCCCTGCATCTCTTCTCAACTGTCAAATGCCCTGCCAAACATCTTCTGTTATGTCTAAAAAATAACTACAGGTTCAGTATAATGTATTTTTGCGAGATTATGTGTCTGCAGTGTCAGAAATGGAATTAAACAACAAATAGCTGTCGTGAAACTTTGTTAAATATTTCAAGCTCAGGCACAAAAGTCAACAACTGCAGACAGTTTTGAGAATTGTCTAATCAACCAAAAGTTTACCTACCTCGCAGTGTAACCATCTTGTGTAAGGTCTCCAGCAGAGTCATTGGACATAAGACTGTCAGCTTCCTCGTCGAAATCATTATAATCAGTTATCCTTAGCATAAAAAAATTTGAATCATCAGAATGTGACAAGGAACTTAACATTTATGAGAATAAAGTAAGATGATTATCATAGTAAGGTGTTTGTCCAAATTGTATTTTAAATTTAAATGATTCAACATCACAAACGTATTGTATTATAAATATTTGTCACAAAACCTTTTAACAATGTTGTCTCCAAGTCCTCTGGTTAGTTCCATAGACCAGGACTTCTGAAATGTTTTCTCCTGTTCCTGCTTAGGGACACTGGGTACAGAAGTAAAGGACCATGTCTTGTTTCTACTTGCTCCAATACCTGCATCCATTTTGGTCTGAGAAACAGAGATCGGGACATTTAAGTCTTTGATATGGATATTTAAATAATTAAAAAAAAATCCTAACAAAATTGTTAATATGTCATTACTAATTCCATTGGTAACTATTCTATCAATATTTTTGTGCAATTGTGTTCGTAATCTCTAACAGGTAGTTAAACTATGGTAATCCACCCTTAATATCAGCCACCCTATCTATGTATCCCATAAACTCGCTCTTATTTCATCCTTTTTCTTTAAGATTTTTTTTTTTTAATAATACTGCGTTTCGCCTGGCGCATATTTGGTTGTGTATACTAATGTATTCCAATCTTTTTTTTTTGCTGGGTCAAATTGACCAGAACAGTATATCTATAAAATATAGACAGACAGACAGACAGACAGACAGACAGACAGACAGACAGACAGATAGATAGATAGATAGATAGATAGATAGATAGATAGATAGATAGATAGATAGATAAAACTTAACAGAAGATCAGCATCATACACACTGAAATAAACCACGTATTTTGTAATAGCTAAAGGAAATACACCTAAATATTAATAACTACAAAATATCACCGTAAAATAATGTCAAACAGCTGCAGTGAACCAGCAGAGGAACAGTAATGTGAGAATAGTAGTAGAAAAGCAGACTAAGAAAGCCGTTATAAACGTTGGTAGAGGAAGGTCGTTAAAACTATTTTCTTACCTTATTTTAAAACGTATGCTGTATTCTGAATCGCTCAACTTAAAGAAGACTCGTTGACTTTATGAAAAATATAAATATATGTATATATAAAACCTGAATATGTTAAAATTACTTTAGTTTAGTTCTGTGCTTTTTATATATAAAACCCGACTACGTTTAAATTACTTTACTTTAGTTCTATTCCCACCATCTTGTCTTGCTCGCGCCTTGAGTCTGTACAACATACATGGTCAACGCCACCGGGTTTTTTATTGGCTGAGGCTTCCAACTTCGATTTTCTTCCTAGCCAATTAATTGCAAGTACCAAGGGGGGGCATAGCAACAAGACCTTTAGTTTACGTCATCCCCTGAAGTTGTGGCCACCATTTTGACAGGTTTGTTGTACTTAGCTTTCCTTTATTTATTTTTATAATCAATCTAGATGAAACATGATACCTGGATTCCACACTTTTGCTCAATTTTCTAATACATTTGCTATTCAATGGTCCGAAAATAACATTTTGTCGAATACTTTGTTGTTTTTCTAGACCCCTGAGGACCCCTAGTGTCTAATGAAACCACCAGAATGAAAACACCGTAACTATTACATTACGAAAGTTTTGAACTATATTAATAAATGACATTACATACTATAAAATATATGTTTCAATATATATTAAATATATTATTTATAATTTAATTGTATTATTATAGTATTAATATCAATACGTTTCCTTATTTTATTCGTTGACCTTTCTAGGGTTAAGAGGACCAGAATGTGTTTCTTGATTACCATATACTGTAATTCAAAAACTTAAGTACAGTGATTTTAATATAGATAGCATGCTATATTTATTTATTTAAATAATATAAAGAACTGTTTAAATAAATCGTGTCCCTTTTTTGCACTGATGCGTCCGAATTGTGTTCTTTATTTTTTGAGATAAATTGGAATTTATTGATAGATAGATAGATAGATAGATAGATAGATAGATAGATAGATAGATAGATAGATAGTGTGTTGCATGTCATGTTTATTGTTGGGTATTTTATTTTGAAAGTGTCGGAAATATCGGAAGTAGAACTGCTACTCAATGGTAGCTTGACTCGGGTGTTTGAACTAGTAGGGGAAAAGTTAGTCAGGCTGGACACTTCAAAGCAGTGACTTGCTTGAGCGCTGCCTACCTAAGGGACTTTACACAAAGTTTAATCTTTTGCCATATGCGTTGCTGTCGCTGCAAAACGTATAATATATACTTGAGGAACGTAGGATAACAGTTTGATTTTCGATTTTGAAAGATGACTTTTTGCAAGCCCTGCTTTGTGGTGCTTTTGCTACCTCTGTTGTTATCAGCGCAGTACCACGGGGACAACGGGATAATGGTCCCGGAGCATGGTTTTTGCCAACCGATCACGATACCTCTATGCACGGACATCGCCTACAACCAGACCATCATGCCTAACTTAGTTGGTCATTACAATCAAGAGGACGCAGGGCTGGAGGTGCATCAGTTCTACCCGTTGGTGAAGGTACAGTGCTCCCCGGAGTTAAAATTCTTCCTCTGCTCCATGTACGCGCCCGTGTGCACCGTTTTGGAAAAGGCCATTCCTCCGTGCAGGTCCATCTGCGAGAGAGCCAAGCAGGGCTGTGAGGCTCTAATGAATAAGTTCGGTTTCCAGTGGCCGGAGCGCTTGCGCTGCGAGAACTTTCCTGTGCTGGGAGACGGACACATCTGTGTGGGTCAAAATGAGTCCTCCGCCGCCCCTACGGTCCCACCCATCATGCCCTTGCCAGGGACGCAGGGCGGCCCAATGGTCCCGAGACCGGATAAACCATCTAGATGCCCCTCTGTTCTGAGAGTGCCCCCTTATTTGAGCTACAAGTTTTTGGATGTTCAGGACTGTGCTGCTCCCTGTGAGCCCTCCAGGAGCAGCGGCCACATGTTTTTCACTGACAAAGAGATTCAGTTCTCCCGTATCTGGATCCTGGTCTGGTCCGTGCTTTGCTGCGCATCGACCTTATTCACTGTGACCACCTATTTAGTTGACATGCAACGTTTCAGATACCCCGAGCGACCTATCATCTTCTTGTCCGGCTGCTATACCATGGTCTCCATAGCCTACATAGCCGGGTATTTCTTGGGTGACAAGGTAGTATGCAATGATAACTTCTACCCCGAAAGCTATAAAACCATTGTCCAAGGAACCAAAAAAGAAGGTTGCACCATCCTCTTCATGATGCTGTATTTCTTCAGCATGGCCAGCTCCATCTGGTGGGTCATCCTCTCCCTCACTTGGTTCCTGGCCGCAGGTATGAAATGGGGTCACGAGGCCATTGAGGCAAACTCTCAGTATTTTCATCTAGCAGCATGGGCAGTCCCGGCCGTCAAGACCATCAGCATCCTGGCTATCGGGCAGATAGAGGGCGATATGCTCAGCGGCGTGTGCTTTGTCAGTCTCGGCAACCTGGACCCTCTGCGGGGCTTTGTTCTGGCCCCTCTCTTCATTTACCTCTTCATCGGGACCTCCTTTTTGCTGGCCGGCTTTGTTTCACTTTTCAGAATCCGCACCATCATGAAACACGATGGCACCAAGACAGAAAAGCTGGAGCGGCTCATGGTTCGGATCGGGGTCTTCAGCGTGCTCTACACTGTCCCTGCTACCATTGTTATAGCCTGTTTTTTCTACGAACAGGCTTTCCGTCCACACTGGGAACGGAGCTGGCTGAGCCAGAACTGCAGAGGCCTGGCCATCCCTTGTCCTTTGCAAACCGGGCCCCACATGACCCCGGATTTTACCGTCTACATGATCAAGTACCTGATGACACTTATTGTAGGCATCACCTCTGGTTTCTGGATCTGGTCAGGAAAGACTTTCCACTCCTGGCATAAGTTCTACACAAGGCTGACGAATGGCAAACATGGAGAGACCACAGTGTAAAACACTTCCACGTAAATGTGTTGGTGAGACTATTGTACATAATATTACCAGTTCCTCTTGTGTGATAGATAGATTGCACACTGTGTAGTGTATAGTTCTTCAACAATTGTATTCCCCTCAGCTTTATAGCCACACATGCATGACAAACTGAGGGTTAGTGGTTGGACAAATGAATATGATGGATTACTGTCAGAACAAATAACAGCCATGGTTAAGGACGTCATGTGCTCGAATGTTCACTCTGTCAGATTTTTCTTTTTATTACAATTAACAGGACTGCAGGTAAAAATGCAGAATGAGCTTAAGAACCACAATCCAATGGATGTTTTTAAAACCCGAATGTACATAGCATTTGTAAAATATGAAAATTATATATATATATATTTTGTATTTAAAGAAAGTAAAAAAAAATGTCCTAAATTTCATTGTACCAGCTTGTCTTTTGCATGTCAGAAACATACACAAAGAAAATGCAGAATTCTTATGAGAAAAGAGAAGTGTTTTCTATAAAAAAAAAACTGTGAACATTACGGAGGTCTCACTCAACAATTGCTCCTCCTTGTAAACAGATTGTTTTTGTAAAATATTATCAGATTTATCTCCCATTAACCTCCTTTATTCTTAAATTCTATAACTGGGCATTGATGTACAGCAAGCAAGTGTTAAAGTGAAAAGTCCAGCTATATTATAGAGAAAATATCTGTTTTTTCACCAAATAAACCCTGCATATGGAATTTCAGGGGATATTAAGTAATACCTACCTAGCTTTAACCTTCCTATGTCAGTGCTACATTTTTATGACCATTTATTAAATGTCTTTGAAATGTTGTTTTTACTTACGGGCATTAAGATTGTGTCACACCTGAACATCTGTTCTCTCAGACTGACAGGCTGCAGTGAGAGATCCCTGGAATTCCTATTGGATGTTGGCTCTTTATAGGAGACAGCAGCTCCCTGGGTTCCGACTGTGGAGTGAAAGCACCTCCCATTCATAAGTTTTCACCGCGACTTTACAGTTTTTCGTGTGTATTCGGAAATGTTTCAAAACTCTGCCCCCCCTGGAGAATCTGTGCCAGTGTGTGAGAGTGTGACTTCCTCGCACGTGTTCAGGAACATTGCCTTAAAAGTGCTTGACACAACAAAAGGCTCCTCACTCCTCATCTCCTTTTTTGGCCTGTTGTTGAGAAGGATCGCGTTAAATAAACAAAAGGCGAGAGGAGGCCTGCGGAGCTGCACAGGTGTGAAAGTGTTTCCGCTGCTGGTGCTGCTGCTACTGAGGTGGTGGTGAGTGAAAAGTGGGTCTGTGCTGCAGCCCAATCCTCCTGGAGCCCAGTCCCCCAAACAACGCACGGCTGAAACTCAACCTAGCCTCCGGTGACGTCACAAAGTACATGGGTGTGTTGGAGAAAGATGACTCCCCCACCACTTATACCAGGCCTTGGCAGGGGCCTTGTACAGTATTTCCTACAGTGTTGAGGTTGAGGGTAAAAACAGTAACTGATGTCATATCCAGGTTGAAATATAACCACACTAAACATGTATACGTCTCAGACAGAGAGTGTCTGACCCTTTATGGAATTTATTGGACATTTAGCAACATTTATGGCCCAACTAGTGCGTATCTAGCTGAATCAATAGTCGCCATCATTTTAATTAAATATTAAATATTTATTAACAATAATTCAATTCAAACATAGCTTGTGTGGATAATTTTAGCAGGGGTCTCCAACCAATGGGTTGACCTCTATTGGGCCGGGATCACTTGATCCCCAACCTTGCAAATGTTATGTTTATTAAGATTAACATTACTCAACATGCTACCTTTTTTGAAAGCCAGTTGCCTGACTGTCTTCTATATGAAATGATAATGGCAATAAAAATGATATAAAAATTATTTTTCTTCTTTAATCTTAAGTGATTACGTAAAAACTTCCAGAATGCTTGGCTAAATTACTTTGTCCAAACAAACAAGAAGACTACCTAAAACGTATCTGTGTTTTGTTTTGAAAATAAAGACATTTTTGCCATGTGGGGTCACTCAGAAATTAATTTTAGACTGATTTCCAGAAATATTTAAGCTCATTCTTTTTTCTTCTTCACCAAATTAGATACATCCTTCTGGTCTGGACCTTGTCTCCAGTTCATTTAATGGATTAAATAGAAGATTTAAATCAGTAGTTGTGCTGTTCTGGTCAGTCAAAAAAAAAAAAAAAAAAAAAACCTTAAACCTATTTTAGAGGGTAAGCCTTTTTTCCACCAGTTGCTGAAGTGTATTTTAGGTCAGTGCTTTGTTACTGTTTAGTCTTTTACTCATAATTTGTTCCAACCTCACACTGGGGGGATGGTAAACTTGGCTGCACTCCTGTTTTTTTTTTTTATTCCAAGCAAATGATATGCTTCTGGTATGCATTACAGTATCTTCAGGTATTCCTCACTGCATTTTAGTTTCACTTCAGCGGAAAAACGTTTGCTTACAGTTTGTTCCTCTGTAAAACAGTGGTTTTAAATGACACTACTAATAAAGTTAGATTATATTCTCCTAAACATTTTAGGTTTCAATACATCCTCTGGTAACAAAGCCACTATATCAGACAAATGCTCCAGATCAGGTGTTAAGTTTCAAAAACCAAACTCAATTAAAGCCATGACCCGCAGAACAAGTTGATATTTGTCTTTCCTCCATCCCTTTCTGGGGTTACATAAAGATGGGTTATAAAAACAAACTGATTAAAGGAAGGAGCAGACACTGTGGGGGCAAAAAGCCATAAATCTACCTGCACATCTCCTTCTTCTGCCATATTATACCCCCTTGGCCATCATCATCCCACCCTCTGTAAGCGCAGATGAATGGATGACAGGGCGGGGGCTCTATGTGAGTGAGTCTGTGGAGTGGTGCTGTGCCTTCGCTCAGTGACAGACAGTCTCCTGTGTGCTGCTCACTTCAAAGTGCTCCTGAAACCTGACTAGCTCCTTGTAAACAATGCCGTCTGGCCCGAAGGCCCACTTCCTGCGCTTAACTCAACTTAATAGCCAGCTTGTTTGGCTTTGCAGTGAAGCAGAGAAGCAAATGAGGAGGGAGAGCGTGGGGAGTAGGGGAGTGTGGGTGGGGTACTGACGAAGAAGAGGGGAGATTTCTTTCAGAGAGAAGGGATTTTTTTTTTTTTTTTTTTTGGAACGCCTGATGGAAAATTCTGCACAATTCGGTTACTTTCCTCTTTTTCCAATTGAAGCACAGCTGCTATGGAAGAACAAAGGAGAATCAGAATGAGAAGATATTTGAGCGCGGCTTTTCGGAATATGTCAGCTAATATTTTGGATCTCGAGACATCGGAAATAAATCGGTTTCAGATGTCTTGCGCTGAAGTCTTTCCACAAAACAATCGATTCCACAGCGCAATTTGAACTCTAAAAACTTGATTGGTGCCTGAACGGAACTTTATCAGATGAATTAAAACAATCAAGTTAATTTCGGTTTTAAAGTTTTGACATAAACACGTAGTAATTGCCCCTCCAATAGGAATGAAGGCAATTTGACTATTCACCAGTGGGATGTGAATCACCAGGAAAATCATTCATAAAACCCCCAAAAAGATTGTTACCTTCATAAATAAAATGTTACCTTTGTCAAAAACACAAAGTCATTGTTCCTAGATAGATAGATACATAGATAGACAGACAGACACTTAAAAAAAAAAAAAAACTTTGTCATTCATGGCCTGCTTGCTCCAGGGCAAGAAGGAACAAGCCAAGGATTGAGGGCAGGACTGCAAGAATGCTCTTCAGCATGATAATACGCTGAAGAAGATTTTGAAATGTCAGACTAGGATTATGTTCTCAGTCTCGGACTGTTACTATGAAGCTTTTGTTCAACATTTATGTCTTTATTTTCTTTGGGGCCTCAGACGGACAAAGGGTTGAGGGGAAAAAAGGAGGAAAGAACCGATGCAAACACGTAGCAAGACTGTTTTTAATCAATTCTTGGCACAAACTCAGGACGTGCTCAGGCTCTCGAGGGCTAACACCGGATTGGTTGCAGTCGTACATTATCCCAGCAGCTGAGGTTTTCCAGAGCACACACTCAACATATCTGTCATGCTTTCAGTTGAACGCCAAGGAAGACACGCAGAATGTTCCCTCTCCTCCCATTGTTGGCCACTGTGAGTGGGACGGAGCGCAACAAGTTGGCAGGAGACGTGAAGTCTAAATGTACGTTTCAGTTTCTTTGATTCATAGCCCTAGTCATAAATTACGACAGAATACACAGGGAGGCAACCACCCCCCCGGCCCCCGTCTCTATTCCATTTCAACCCCAACATCTAACACCTTAACAAGTCTTAACCTTCATCACCAAAGTCAAGAATCTTCAGTTTTGTTTAATTTATTTAGAAAAAAAAATCAAATAAAATAAAATTATGCCTCTGCATTTAACCCATCAACATAGTGAGCAGGGGGCTGCTGACTGAGCCAGCACCCAACATTTAAAATAATTTAACAATATCTTGGACAGCGGGTTTTTGCACTACGGGATAAAGAACTTAATTCATTCATCTTCATCCTTTTGTCCATATACGGATTTATTCTTGCAAATGGCAATGTAGGGAATTATTTATTAGGCAAACAAGCAAGTTTTCTCACTATTTATCTTCATTTCCAGGACTCCTCAGGGATGAAAAAGTTCTATCTAGTCCGTCTAGTTAGAGCATCTACCTACCCATCTGTTTAACTATCTATCTACCCGTCTTTCTATCTATCTATAATCTACTTATCTATAAATAGTATCTACCTACCTACCTACCTATCTATCTATCTGCCTACCTATCTATCTATCTATATTAAAATTACTAGAACAGTATATTGAATGACTACATTCAGACACAATCTCAAACACATAGCAGGCTGAATATACAGCCTTAAAATATCAAAACTATCTAACTAATCTTGTAATCAAGGTTAGTAGCAGAAAATATTAGCCATGTGTGCACACGAATAAATGGCTGTGGTGTGCATGGGCATGGGCAGGAAACTACTTCTGAACACGAGGTCACAGGGAAAGTAGTCTCCACGACTGCCATCCAAATCACAATGCACCATACTGTGAGCCCACTGGAAGTTATGTAGGTCAGGACAGTGATATGCTCAGTGCAACTCGACGCTAACTACGATTTGAACCCAAAGCCATAAAATAATCAGTGCAGCTTTCTGGAATACGGGGGGAGTAGGATATGTAGTACGGCGGGCACTGTGACCAATAGGCATCAGGGAAAACAAGTACAGAACATACAGTACTTACTGTACCTAATAAAACAAGTAGTAGCTAAGAGCTAAGTGGTTAGCACTCTTAAGATTACTGTTTTAAGCCCAGTCTGAAAACTGATTGGGAATTTGGTTGAACAGACACTGTAACTTGTTTATCTCTATATGTGTATTATATGTGTGTCCGTGGACTACCTTAACCTTGCTTTTTGATAGCTGGTATTGGACAACAGATGGAAGGGAGGATGGCTGGATGGACACTCCAAATCAGGTGTGCCCAATAGGTAGATGTGCTGGTAGATCCTGAGCAAGAACATTAAAAAAAAGTAATAACATCTAGAGATGTAATTCTATTTCAAGAAGCTAATCACCGGTCTAAAGTGAGAATAATAAAGATATTGAGTCAGACAATATAACATATGTTATATGTTAATGTAGAAAGTAAGATATGCAGTTTAGATAGGTAAATATATTTAGAGTTTTCAATCTAGGTAGATCACTTCAGCCTGGTCATTTGAAAAGTAGCTCACAACACACAAAAAAAAATGTGTAAACTTCTGCTCTAAATTGACTGTAAAATCTTAACTGGTATAACAAAACTCAACTGAAATGGATGAAAAGGTTAAACTATTATTAGATTTATTATTTTTATTATTATTCAAGTTCCTTTCTCAATGGTTACTCAGTAGACAAGACAAGAATAGGATATAATTTTTTTTTTTTTAATTAAAGAAATACAATTCTTAGAAAAAGGTTTTCACTGACTTAAAATCCCTTAGAATGTACCACAATACTATAAATATATAAATAAAACGGATACAGTGGATTTTGACAAAGGCAGAAATTCCTGTTTTTTTTGCTTAGAAACTCCCTCTGCTCTGACAAATTGTCCCTGGAACTGGATCACACTATCAGGCAGGTATACATCAATTTTGTGCGAAACCCTTGTGGAGTTCCCTCAGCTTTGGCCCAAGAAGACAAAAGAAAATAGATTTGTGGTCAGAAAAGTGTAGGTCTTAGCTGTTTGCGGGAAACCTTGGCTTCTGGTCACCCAGGATAAAATTAGACTAGCCAGACTGTTCACTTCTGCCATTGCACAAGACTCCGTATAATTTTCAGGATTTATTTCAGTGTTTACTGACCGTTTTTTAAGACACAGTCCATATTTTACATTGTCCCAAAATGTATGCGTAGTGAAATTTAAATTGACTCTTACTTTCCTGTTCTATTGAACCTTGGCCCGTTTAGTGCAACTCATCCCTAATACACAGGAATTGAAGAAAAACTTTTACTTTCTGTTGTAATTTCAGTCTTTTTAGCTGCTATCTGGTCATAAAAAATAGGAAAATTACTAGGGGTATATAAAACTGTATTTTTCACATCATTTAGGACTATAAGTCACACTAATTTTGTGTGACTCATCTACTTCCATCAAAAATGCCTATTTGTAAGAACACTGAAAAAAATATACAAC